>JBCJKH010053327.1:17087-29188 GCA_039877255.1 Loriculus beryllinus
GTGACCTATCTGCCCACGTTATATTGGAAATCTTTCCACAAGTCTAATTCTCTTTTCCTTTCATTCAATATTGCAACATGCAACAATGGGAAAATACTGATATTCCATAGTTTTACTTGCTAACAGTAAATAAGTACATTCACATTTCTCCTTCTTACATACCTGCTGTGAGATAAAGTGTATTTATACATGAAAGACATTAAGTAAGCCTAAATAAATGGATTTTTAAGTGTACTGAGGGATTTTTCTAACTAGGGACAGGCTCGAGACATCTGCCTGAATGCTTTACTGAATAGTGTGTATGTGCCATAGTTACTTATTTTGAATGGTAGAAACTTCTTAGTATTTAAAATGATAAAAACATCTAGTAACTGTAAGCTTGTTTAAACAAAACCATGATTGGCAGACAAAATAAAACTTGGTGAGTTTTACCACCATTGAGGTCATCAATACTCATGCTTTTTGTCTTTGCTAATAAGGATTTGGTAATGCTTGTCATATTCTTTTTTAAAAATACTTGTGTGGTTTTCCTTCTTTTCCCTAGTTTTCTGCAGACCCTAAATTAGGACAAATGGAAATAACAGCGGTGCCACGATGGCTGCATGAAAGACAGATGTATTATAAGTTACGCAATGTGAAATTCATTTCCAGTTTCAAGTAAGGAATGTAAAAGCAAAAAAGTTAACTAATCACAGTAATACATATCTCTGGTAGTGTCATCGCACGCACTAAATTTTAGGAAGCAAGTTTTCTATTTGTTCTCTTTCAGGTTATACAGACTATGAAAGAGCTTGTGCTGCTCATTTATATTAGAATGCATTCAAGTAAAATAGAAGAAAATACGTAGTGGTGAAATTGTCACATTTTTCTGGCTGGCTGTTTTGGAAACATCAGTAAAAACCATGATAGCCAAATTTTAACCTCTTGCTTTGACATATATTAAACATAGAATCAATGAATCATAGAATAGTTAGGGTTGGAAAGGACCTTAAGATCATCAAGTTCCAGCCCCCCTACCATGGGCAGGGACACCTCACACTAAACCATGTCACACAATGCTCTGTCCAACCTGGCCTTGAACACTGCCAGGGATGGAGCATTCACAACTTCTCTGGGCAACCCATTCCAATGCCTCACCACCTGAACAGTAAAGAATTTCTTCCTTATATCCAATCGAAACCTCCCCTGTTTAAGTTTTAGCCTGTTACCCCTTGTCCTGTCACTACAGTCCCTAATGACAAATCCCTCCCCAGCATCCTTGTAGGCCCCCGTCAGATACTGGAAGGCTGCTAAGAGGTCTCCACACAGCCTTCTCTTCTCCAGGCTGAACAGCCACAACTTTCTCTGCCTGTCTTCGTACAAGAGGTGCTCTAGTCCCCTGATCATCCTCGTGGCCCTTCTCTGGACTTGTTCCAACACTCCCATGTCCTCTTTATGTTGAGGACACCAGAACTGCACACAATACTCCAGGTGAGGTCTTACAAGAGCAGAGTAGAGGGACAGGATCACCTCCTTTGACCTGCTGGTCATGCTCCTTTTGATGCAGCCCAAGATGCAATTGGCTTTCTGGGCTGCAAGCATACACTGCCGGCTCATCTTTGTTCATCACTCCAATAAACAGTCCCTTGTAATTTCTCTGTTGTATTTATGAACAAATCTGCTTAGAAGATGATGACTTTCTTAGAATCAGGAGATACAATCATCTAGTTACAATAACATCTGACAGAAGCTCCTACCAGGCCTGCCAATCACACAGAAATCTTTTTGAGAAAGTATGTGCTGTTCAGATCTGTTGTAAGGAGTAAGACAGAAGGGAAGGAGGCTAGTGAAAAGTTGGATTATTATATGCTCTGAACTGTTTACTTGTAGGACCCGGATCCTACAGACTTTCTGCATTAAAAAGAAGAATCAGGTTGCCTGCAGTTTTGCTGATGCCATTTAAAGCTTACAGGAAAGCATTTAGTTGCATTGCTACCAACATAACTGCAAAGCAGCAGTACATACCAGAAATTCAAAATTCAGTCCAAGAGTCTTCGGCCACCTGTGCTTAATTCTGCTGTTACCACAGCAAGACTGTTTTTCACATGATTTGTGTAACACTCAGTATTGAATTAAATCTTGGAAGTACATTTTCTTCTGCAAAATAACTTTTTGTGGTTAAAATGCTGTTTGCAACAAAACCTCCTCTTTTCATGTCATGTCACATGTTGAAACAATGGCAAAAAGATAAATCACTCCAAATCTAATTACAGCAGCCAAAAAATCTGTAATAGGCTCACTAATTTGTACAATGCTTACAACACTGTACATAATAGCTATAGGCATATGGTTTACAGATTTCTGATGCAACCTTCACTGGCATTTCAGGGTTCACTAAGCAGCACAAAGCAGAGTATAAATCTCTCCAAAAGGGTTGCTTGCTCCACCCTTCCTTTGTTTCAAAGTTGTTTCTGACTTTTTTTTTTTTTTCTTTTAGGGTTATTTTTAATGTGAGATCATTTCTATTGTTTATCTCCAGAAAAGTGTTTCCAGGCCATTTTGCTGTCATCGCTGTTCTGGGAAGGCCTATGAGAAGGTGAAAGTTATATGTTTCTCTGGCAGATATGCTCAGAAATATAGGGCTTTCATCAGCATCATACACTTATATCTATTTCCTTTTCTCTCTAACAGTTGTCTCCCTGTTCATTTTCATTGCTTAATCCATCAAAAGGGGTGAATATATCTTTCCGTACTGTGGACTGATGAAGAATGCACCAATGAAATAGATAGACTAATGCTATTAATATGGACAGTACTCTGGAGCCAAGAATCTAGCAACTGTGCAAGGCATCCATGCAAGTGGATGTGGGCAACACAGATGCCCCTGGATACCTGAAGATCCCCAAGAATCTGCCATGAGGGGTTTACACCCTGCTCCATGATACCAGGCAAAATCCCTCACTCCTGAGCAGAAGGTTAGGAAGGAGCCCTTGCAAAGGGCTGCTCATAGAGACAGCCTTTCAGAGCATCTCCCGTGGGCTTTTTTCACAAGAGGGATGGGCCAACAATCAGTGCTTATAGAAAAACCTTTAGGCTGGCTGAGAGTTGGAATTAATCTGCCTCCAATTCTCTGATCTGTGAACTATGCCGCTACTTTGCTGTTAAGTATGTGTTCCTGATACGAAGTGGGGAGCAAACTCATTTGATAAATAAATATAAAGGAATGAATAGACTTAGTTTCGAACCCACTACCTTGTCTCTGAACCAAGAAAAACCCCACTTGTCTAGTACTGACTCTGCAAAGCTGTGACAGTCCCTACAGGGGAAACACCACGCTGTTTAATAGATCAAGACCTGGAAGATCTGGGTGCTGGCTTTGTCAGTCAATGGTTTATGTGGTGAACCAGAGAAAATCACTCAATTTGCAAGTTTTAGCACCTGTTCAAAGGAATTAAGGATCCCTCTTTTGCAAGCTGCTTTCATTCAGATTAAAAAAAATATATCCAACACATGCATTTGTATCAGTGCCACTTAACAGATAACACCAAGTTGCACAAAGTTAATCTATTTTTAAGCCCGCTTTTCTTGGCTGCACATAGTTCCCTACTGAGTTTGGTGCCACTGTGCACTTGCTGTGGGTAAGGATCATCAGGCCTTAGCTGTAGGGATGAAGGCAAAGAATCCTAACAACAGACCTTACGGGCACAAGGATAAATGTAAAAAGTGAAACACAGTCTGACATTCAAAACAAGCTGAGGCCTATCAGCTAATGCAGCTGAACGAATATTTGCATGAAAAAATATGCTGTTTCAGAACCTGTGGTGTACCTGTATATGTGCAAGAGCACAGGGGTCTATATCCCTGCATATGTGCTCTCTGTGTTCACAGGGACTGTCTTAAGGGGTTATAGCAAAGAGCTACCTGAAAGTTGGGGCTGCAAGGAGAAGCTGAGTTGAATGTGTGTGTCTCTGTATAGCTGTGGGTTTCTTTTACAGTAACAGCTTCCTCCTAAATCAGCTTAACATGACATGCTGTTTATGGAGGGCAGGTTAAAACCAGCTGCCCATTGAATGGCTGCAACAATTCCACTCAGCCAGCAGGGGAGGGAGAAGATCTTTGTAGCTGCTGTTGTTTTCCTGATGAATAATTATGCCACCTCCAGCTGTCTGCCAAAGACCTTTTCTTTAAAAGCCATATGTCCTCTCTAATAAAGCTCGCATCACACCTCCTTCGGGCTACCTTCATTCTGCTGTACTTATCCCTGATTTCGTTCGGTTCATGCAGTAGTATGGCTGTAGGATGATGGCTTCCTTAAACTAGTGCTTAGAGAAAATATGGCCCAGCGAAAAAGGAAAGATTGTCTGTGACAGCCTGAGTCTGTGCCTCTGTGATTCCTGGAATGTTACTCATTGGGTAGTTCATATGGGTTTTCTTTTTAAAAAGCTCTTTAGAGGGTTGCTGGAATCCAAGTTACTTTAGATCTGCCATAAAGTGGCAGTGTCTAAGGACACTCCCCCTAGATTGATCATTTTCACATTCTGAAATCTGTCAACTGTACCTTCAGGCACTGCCAAGTCAAGCAAATACAAAAATAGTAGTCACAACACCTCAGGGCATGATTTCATCAGATCTTCTACCCTAAGCAGGTCTGACCTGCTCATTATTTATCTGGGAGACCTCCAGAGAACAGAAAGAATACAGGAAGGGGCAGATCTTGCGAGGCAGCTGGAATTTCTTGCCAGTACAAATCATACAACATCTCTGGGAATTTAAACCTTCACTGTTCAAAAAATAGCTCTGCTTCTGCTGTGACCGACCTATGCTGGTGCTGAAGCAGTGTGTGAACTAAAGATGCTACCTTCCAAAAGGGATTTAAAACTGAGATTCTGAAGTTCTTTTCTCAAATTCAGGTTGTTAACTATGGCCGCATTCCATCTCGAGGCAATGAATTACATACTGTTTCCAATAGTCTTGAATGTCAAAATTATTCTTCACACCTCCTACTAAAGCACACAGTCACTGCCATATTCCACTGCAGACAAGGCTGTATTCAGTGAGGAGTCTTACATACACAGTTAGCAAAGGAGTTGAAATCAGACAGAAATATAAAGTTCATTTTCTGTTTATTCAGAATGAAGCTGAAATCCAAGCAAGATCTAGGGACTGCCAAGACCTGCATGGCTTCTCAACCTATCTGTCCAAATGGACCCTTGTACTTGTATGAAATCCAGTCTCATTAAATTCTGACCTAGATCCCCTACAACATTGTCACCCTGCAATGACACTAGTCATTCCACAGATTCCTACAGTTCCCTGTAGATAAACTAGCTGTCTTAAGACTATTCTCCAAATCCTGCCCTCATTTCGTCCTCAAGGGTTCCTAATTCTGGCCTCTTTTCATTACCCTGAAATTGGTAGGCATTTTATATTTTTTATAATTCTGCCTCTGACTATGTACTTTAAACTGAAACACTTTCCTAGACAGGGACTGACCAATTCAAAAGGTCTAACATTCTTAGAAAAATGGCTAAAAAGAGCCATAAGAGAGAGGAAATCCTTTAAATTGAGAAGATGGTCTTGGGAACACATTCACCTGCTATGGGAGCTTTAACTGTGAACAAAGATCTTAAATAGGAATCTACCCCAATGGTATCATGAATCATTGTTCCGTAGATATTTCTTACAGTGAGGCACCACTTTGCTGTACTTTAAAGAATGTGGTATAAATGTTGCTAAAATACTGTCAGCTGGGTGTTTGGATATTCTAATTTTAGCCTTGTTTATTATGTTCCATCTCTGTGGTGGTTTCAGACAATTCTTGTATCAGCAATGCTAGCAAATTCCTTTATTTTAGACAGACCTTGTGGTCACTGGGACATTGATGATGCTTCTCTGTTTGACTTCTGTATGGACACGTTCACGCAGTTAGGTCCTGTAATATGAAAGCAGGTGATGCTTTTAGAAACACTAACCAAACTATCCTTAGGAGGAAAATTAATTGTAAAACTGCAGTCTGTTTCCAGCAATGGGACCTTAAGCCATTCCAATTGATCTTTCAGCCACAATGAAGCAGCTGCAAGAGGTTGGTTAGGATAGTGAGACTGTGGCCCATGTAGCTGCCAAAAATGTACAGCAGAAAGCTGTGTAGAGACAATTTCTAGACAACAAAGAAAAGGAGTGGAATTGAAGATGCTGTTGTTCTAATGGCAACTTACAGAAGGTTGCTATCAACAAGCTGGTAAGAGTTCTTTCTTTTTAGCTGTCATGGGATTTCTTTGCCTGCATGGATCTATTTTAAATGGCTTTCCCCTTTCAGCACTCCTTAATAATAAGATACTTATGTAAGTGCTCTTCTTGGGAGAGAGTCTCTTTGGTCTGCTTATTTTGTCTCGAGAAAACCACAGGGCTCAGAGAGCACATCAGAAGAGCTTATGTACTCAGAAGGTGTAGCAGGCATCTGAGAAACTGCATGGGCAGGATTAATAGGACTGTGAGCTCCTTGGTTCAGTGGTTTTCTGATCAGTAATTGACATCCTCCACCCAGTGAATTGATCTCTTCCTAAGTAGTACTGTGAAGTACTACAGAGAACTGTATTAGTCATAGGGATAGTTGGAAAAAAAAAAAAAAACCCAAGAAAAAGCAAACCAAAACAACTCCCAAACCTTTATTCCTTTTCCTCAGCTTGTGAGGGCAAGAACTATACTCTCCCACGCTGAGAGAGAGGGAAGGATTTGGCCTGTGCCATAAGCTGCCGAAAAGGCAGGTGGATCTGGAAGTGTGTTTGGTGCCAGGGCTGTTACAAAGGTGGTGCTGCGTGCAGTGATCCTGCCAGCACAGCAGGGAGAGGTGGTCTCCTGCCATGTAACCTTCCTGATGGTAAATCTGTGGCTGGGCAGTATTGAAACTCTAGAGAGCGAGTTAGTTGTTTTTTCTAAAGGTTGTGTTTGAGTTGAGAGTAGGAACAATACACAGGACTGAACCTCACAGAGTAATTTCATAGCAATCCCTTAGCATGCAAGGCTGAATCTGGTGTGACTTCCCTGCTAGAAAGGGACTGTGGTCTGTGGAAGGATCTGGCTCTTGTTTAGAAGTTTGTTTAAAAGCTGTGCAAATAGTAGGTAAGCTGTCACCAGGTGCTAACTTGGTGGCAACATGTTCTGTTGGAGTCCTGCAGTTGTTGAAAGCCACTCAACTGTAATTAAAAGCAAATGTAGCACAACCTCCTGACAGGCTTTATAAGATTACCTTAGAGTGAAACCAGGCTAACAAATATTACTGTGGAATGAATTTCTACTTTCTATCACCCTTGTAAATAAGCCTACTTCTTAATTTTCATATGAGATAATGAGAGAATAAAACACATTTATTACCATTTATGACAACACTCTGAACTCAGATAAACCCGTTTTTAACCAGGTTGCAATTACAGGGGAATGTTGTGGGGGGAAAACTCAAGACTTAAAATTAGGCAAAGATTCTTAATACCTAAATAGCAAGTATATATTTTAACTATTGCTTCCTCAGGAAATCAAAAGGTAAGTGCACTTCTCTCCTAGGCTGATGAGTTATACAGAAAATTGACCTTTGTCTTTTTCTTTTCTTCTTGGAGCCAAACCTTCTGCTTTGGACCCTGTATCCAATCCACAGTAAGCAGTGTGTCAGCAGGATCCAGAAATTGGGGTTGAAATGCTGCTGTCTCACTATAGATCCTGAGACAAGAAATCAATAGGAAGAAGTAAATAAACATTGGTAGTGAGCCACCAAGGCCTAGTTTGTCAATCTTATTCTGAAAACAAATGTTGTATCCAGCATGGAAAGAGAACTGCTAACCCTTGTAATTGTAATTGTCAAGCAAGTGAATCAGTGCTTTTCTTATTTTCTACTGATTGTTTTATTAGCTAGTTACTTCATACTGTTGTCATACGGTGACAATTACGGTAATGAGAAATTACAAGGAAGTAGCAATCATAAGCTTGTTCCTGGACGTAATAAATTTCACCCAATATCGCATAAATATTCTTTGAAACTTTCTGTTTAACCTCTTGTCCTAAGTTATGTTCTCATAAAGCATAGGAATTCTTTTGCTAACCAATTTAAAAATTGTAATTTTGGGTATCTCACAAAAGATGCCTGGAGGGAAAGTGAAAAACTTTATTCCCACGAATGAGAAGGTAAGAGAGACTGAAGTGCTATTAATGGTGCAAAGTATGCCACAATAATATTCTTAGAAATGGCAACATATTGAAGTATTTTTGTTGCAGGCTTTAGTGTTTTGTTACCTTTTTGATGACCTTCATGTTTTTCTAATATCACACGTTAAAAGTGTGCTCATAAGGCTTGTCAAGAAACTGTGATTAGTTTATCCGACTATTTGGTAAAACCTGTGTTCTACTGTGTGCCACGTATAGCACTACCCTGATTTTGCAAATGCCTTTTCAATCCACTGGAGTGTGGCATAAAGAAAGATGTTGCTGTATATGATTACAAGATCATTCTTAGCTATGTCCAAGTAAAACAGCTATATCTTTAATATTATCCATACCTAAAATGGCCAATAATATTAATTTGCCACAAGAGTTTCCCCAGGAGCCTGCAGGGGTAAGGAAGAAACTTGACTGTGCAAATATATAAAGAATGTGTGGAAAAACTCAATTCAAGTATTGGCTGGCTGAAATAACAGTTACGGTTTCAAGTTGGTCTCTTCCTGTGTAGCACTGACTTCTTTGTCTTAGTCTGGCATTACAAAGTTACAAGAGATGCTGGTGGAAATAGGTTGATCTCCAATCTTGTGATTCAATGCCCACTCTCTTAAATATTTTATCTGAAATTGTTCACTCTTCACTGATGTTATGCTCTATTTCTCCTAGAGCACACTCTTTTCCTGTACAGACAGTACTACCAATCCTAAAGAAGTACTGTAAGGCAGAAATGGAGTGGAGAAGATAAGCTAGTTACTTGCTGCATTGCACAGGTTCAATGCATAGATTGAGTCTATTGTTCTTGCTTTCTATCCAGATGTGTTTGTGTCCCTTAAAAGCTAGTAATGGGGCTTTTTTCTTTGTTAATAGTACCTATGACTGGGCTTATTATCAATTTTGCCTTCAGGCGTAGATGGATTCCAATAATATTGTTTCCTCGTTTTGTGTCATTTAAATAGCTAAGCAATGAAATTGAATTATCCTCCCAAGCGCATGATATTCTTTCACTTACTCTGCTGGATGCAGACCAGAAAATCCCATGATGAAGTGCTCTTGAACAGGGCTAACTGTACCAAAGTAGGTTATTGTAATATTCATGCTTTGTTTCTTTGGTTTCATTTTTGCTTTAACACACACCCACCCCTCTCCAAACCTCTGTCACTTCATAGCTGGTCTGATGAATTCTAGAAGTGAGGCTGGGGAAATAACCATATAAGCCTCCACAGCATCCAGCCTCTCACACAGGGGCACTGTTTAATGAGAATCATTACTATGAGGCTGAGGCTAATCTGCCCAGATTTAATCAATGGCTCCTAAACAGAAGCATAAAGGTTTTTAAAGCATTTACTGCAGCCTTCTGACACATTATTAATGAATGTTATCCCTCTTGCTTCCTTTTTGTGGAGAAGTGAACGGCTTTTATGTAACATTTATAAAACAGCTGATGGAAGAAAGCATGCTTCATAATCCTCATCCTTACAGTATCACAGTATATTTACAGATAACACATCCAAAACACTTAGTCTTTTGACAGCTGTATTTGTAATTTTAGTTTTTAATGGTATTTTGGCAAATTATGCAGTTGAAACAGGCTTCATAGTTTCATTTTTTTTCCTGAGCCTACTGTAACTGGGGAGGTTTTTCATGCTTGGCTTTATCCCTAAAGGATAAAGGGAATGCCCCCTCTCCATCCATGCTAATCCTCTGCAGATTTTCTGTTGGTTTTCCCCCCCCTTCTTTCCCTTCATCCTCTTTTTTTTTTTTCCTTTCATATCTCAATCTTGTTTGACAGAGTGAAAAAAGGCTCCTCTGCAAAATACTGCTCGCAGTCTTGGGTTTCCAAATGCACTATCTGCAACACTAAAACTAAAAATGGTTTATTTGTTTATACTGGAGAGAGAGAGCCACCATGGCCGGGGTTTTGTGTCCATGCCTTCTCCCCGCTTTCCCACTGGGGAAACAAAAAAACAGATCATCTACATCTGCTTTGAGTCAGTCACTTCTGACTTCTGGGTTTCCAAAAATAGCCAAATGCTGCCATTGGTTTGCTAACTGTTAGGGAGAAAAACACTGTGGAGACTGTGGCATGAATGCAGCCTCTTGAAAACACCAGCCCAAATGCACGCTCATCATGAGTCATGACTGAGTGCTTGGGTTGCTTCATTCCTGCAGTATCTCTGCAGCAGAGACCCAGAAGGTGCTGTTGCCCCATCTCGTACCAGCTGGAATGGCACAGTGTTGTTTTCAGGACAGAACCCGTGTGGGATCCTTCTGCCACCATGGCGACAGTATCATCGCATACCCTCAAAGCTCCTTCTTCCCAAATATGACTGGGGAAGGTAATTTTGTGAAGGATCCTCAGTGTTACTCATTCACAGGTTTTGAAGGAGGAAACCTTCCCCTTTTCTCCTGCTTGACAGCACTCTGAAAACTCCTTCCCTAATCTGTCCCTTTCTATCTCGATATGTGGCTTTTGGGATGTGCTTATTTAGTGGGAAAGCATGAAAAGCCTGGACTCGGTGAACTAGTGACCTGTAAAAACAGGTGGATGGGGAAGCTGAGACTTCACTTTGAGAGGCTTGTGGTGTACCCATGGCCTGCTGTGTGGTGTTCTCCTTCCTAACACACCCCTGAGATTCTGGTTCTGTATGTGCAGAAACAACAAACCAAACCCTCGAGTGGGGACAGATCCGCAAGGGTTTTGGTAAAATACGTGACAGTAAAAGGGAGGGCTCTGTACTCCAGACACAAACGACACAAGAGGCAACTGCCTCAGGCTGTGCCAGGGGAGGTTTATATTGGGCATTAGGAAACATATCCTCACTGAAAGGGTGGTCAGGCATTGGAACAGGCTGCCCAGGGCAGTGGTGGAATCACAGCTCCTGTAAGTGTTCAAAACCGTGTAGGTGAGGCCCTTAGTGACATGGTTTAGTGGTGGACTTGACCGCTCTGGTGTAAAGGTTGGACTTGATGATCTTAAAGGTCTTCTCCAGTCTAGCTGATTCGATGATTCTATGGCTCTGGAAACAGTGAGGTTGATATTTTGCTTTAATTTTAAATGATTATACAATGGGACTATGGCCCCTCGCCAGGAAGGAGGCCCTCAGAGAGTTCAAAGAAACCCCCCATGTGATACTTGTTTCTCCCTATATTTTCCGCAGCACCTGACAAGGGGTGCAGCCCGTGAGCAGCCCTCAGCCCGCCACCCCGTGTCCGGTGCTACGGACAGCCCCGGCCCGCCCCGCATCCCCTCAGGGTGACCCCGTCCGGCGGCACCAGCCGGCGGGCCGCCAGGGGGCGCTGCGGCGGCCGTGCCGCGCGCAGGTGCAGTCGCTGTGGTGCCCGCCCCCGCCGCGTGGTCCCTCCCCGGCGGCAGCGCGCGGGGCGGGCGTCCCCTGCCGCAAGGGCTGCCGGTCTATCGGCGGCGCGGGGGCAGGCGGCCGGCCCGGGGCCCGGACATAAGATGGCGGCGGCGGTGCTGGGGAGGCGGTGGCGGTGGTTGAGGCCGTGCGGGCTGTCGCGGAGCGCGGGCGGCGCGCGGCTCTGCCCGGGCTCGCAGGGCGGATAGAGCCGGGGGGCCGGCTCGGCGGAGCGGGGCCACCATGGGCTCCCAGGTGCTGCAGATCCTGCGCCAGGGCGTGTGGGCGGCGTTGAGCGGCGGCTGGTACCAGGACCCGCACCAGGGCGCTGGGGTCAACGCGCTGCACCTCTACCTGTGGCTCTTCTTGCTCGGCTTCCCCTTCACCCTCTACATGGTGAGCGCAGGCGGCTGTTCCCGGGGCAGCGGTGTCGGCCTGGCTCGCGGGCCGGGCGGGCCTTACGGGGGGGCGGCAGCGGGGAGGCCCGGGGGAGAGCGGGATACTGTGGTTGTAGGGAAAAAACAGTTACAACAGCAGTCCCTATATCTGGAGCATCCCGCTGCG
>JBCJKH010053327.1:29536-91637 GCA_039877255.1 Loriculus beryllinus
GGCCGCCCCGGTTGCCTGTCGTGTGCTCCGGCCCTCGCCCGCCGCCGTGCGCGGTGTCCCGCGGCGGCACCGGCAGCCGCTGTCGAGGCGGGTCCTCGGAATACGCCCGAGGCTGCGGCGTTTCGGAAGCGCGGACGTGTTACCGGGAAGATGTGGGTGGGTGCTAGCGGGGCGCATCGGGCGCGGTAGGGCTTCGAGCCCTAGCGCTTGGCCTTCGTTGTGTTTTTTCTTTTTTACTTCCTTAAAAATCGGGCATAACTCTGCTGGTTTCCACTGCAGGTCTGCTGGTAGTCCAGGAAAAAGCACAGCCTCGGTAGCAGCTGGTGAATCCAGCCAGTATTTTTGGCTGGCAGCTCTATCCCTTTCTCTTCTGGCTTTTGAGAGTGGCAGAGCGATGTGCTTCGGGGTCCGTAGTCGGGAAGTTTATTTGGTTACAGTGTAGTGTGCTGGCTGGCAGCATTTTGGACTCGGTCTTACTGATAAGATGCTACTTTAGCTTTTTTGCTTGTGTCCAAACTTCAGTATACTTGGTTTGGGAGAATTCCTGTTGAACTCATGTTCGTATCGGACACTTAAGTCAAAGCTGTTGAAATACTAACCTTTAAACCTAGAAGCTTTTTTGACATTTGGACTTGGAAACAAGTATAAGAGAGATATGAGCAGTACTGGGAGGAAGGGGCAGCTTCCTGTTGGCTGGTGCTTTTTCTCTGTAACTTGTGTGTAATTTACGAAATACTAATATTTCACTTCAGGTTTCTCAATAGAAAGGTGTGAACCTGTTAGGTGTGACCTGTTTTGAGCACATGAGGTAGAATGTAACTTACAGGTCTGCCAGGTTCAGCTGCTGTGTCAAAGTAGAAAGTGCCTTGTGGAAAAAATGTGAGCTGGTGAGTGAAACCTTGGAGGGAAAGCTGTATGAGTACAGTTGCAGAGGTGGAGACCTCTGGGGTCAGAAATTTGCTTTGTTAAAAAGCAGTTTGTAAGATTGCAGTATGAAACACTTCGTACTAAGAAATAGCTCATGTGGAAGAGGAGGTTATAGCCCTGTATAGTTGGGTTTTAATTCATATTATCATATCTTGGAAAAGGTAGCTCCAAGGCTTTTTGTTTGAGAACTTCAGGCTGCTGGCAGGGAAACAGCAGGCTGAGACAAACGTCTTCTAAAACCAAAGTTAATGTGACAACAGCTAGATAAAACTTTGCGGTAGGCAGATCCTCTATAAAAACTGTGAATCTATTTGTTCAGCATTCATTTTCGTCTCAAATGTAGGTTGTTTTTTTTTTTTCCTTTTCAGAAGTACTGCTTTTTTGCTTTAACAGTCTATTTAATTAGTAGTGCCTTGCTGAGAGAGCTGTTCAGAAAGGTGTGGTGAGCTATATCCTGCATACGCAGGAGCCTTCTGAAGGAGGCTGATCTGTACTGTACATAGGTCTTTTCACAACTGATAAATCTGAACCAGCATTTGAGTCTCAGGCTCCTCTTAAAGTGGCAGTTAAGCTTCAGTTGCCCAGTTAGTGGTAAACTTAAGTGTTGCTTAAACTTTTTCCCTTTTCCTGTGCAAAGGGAAAAAGGTAAAAGCAGCCTGATTTGGGTTTTGTAGAGATCAGAGAAATTAATTTCTCTTGCTTCATAGCTCTGGACAAGTTAAAGATGCAACAGCAAGTGCCAACTTCCCTGAGAATAAGTAGGGAGATTAGTCACAAGTTGAAGCAGATTGAATCATATTTGGCTGTTTTCCCTCTTTCCACCCTCTGCAGTTTTAGTGTTGTCTAGACATAAACTAAACAGGCAGAACTGTGATGGTCATCTTAGCTCTTTAGCATCTCTTAAGCTCTTTTTCAGAATAAAAAGCAGTAAACGTTGCATTGCTGTAGGACATACATAAATAAGCAGAACTTGCTTAAAAAGTCTTAGGTAACTGTAATCTGAATTCAGAGCATGGCTCACTGGTGTGTAGGAGGGAGTTTCTAAGCTAGCTTCAGATGCTAGCTAGCTGGCAGACACCCCTGCGTGTTTAAAAAACAAGGTGTACATAGAAAGACTTAGAATGCTGGCAGGTTTTATATTACTTACACAACTTCCTCACATAAGGAATTCCAGGAGCACAGTGTTACTTTGATGCATTGGGGCAGCCAAAGGATCCCCTAAGAACTAAAGGCTGAATGCATTTTGCAGCAAGCTAATAACATTTTTGCAAATGTTATTTAACCTGCAGCAGGAATGAAACACTTAATCTCTTTTGGGTATGGTAATTTAGATGCATTTGTTGCTTAAAGACTTCATTTATTGCACACAACCTTGCTGATCTTTAATTTGTGCATTCCTTCTATTTATCCTTTATTTTCAGAATGGAATATGGTAATGGTTGTGGTCAGCAAGTGATAACAGAAATCTATGTGTTTCTTTGCATGTGTATGCCAGTGCTTTTTAAGGTTGATGGGTTTAATGCATGATGCAAATCAACCAAAGAAACCAGCAGTAGAATTCAGCTAGTTTTTCTTTCTTAGTCCCTCATCTGCCTTCTGAGCACATGTAAGTGAGGACTGTACCCTGTGTGAAGGACAGACATGCATAAATACATGTGTATTGCAGATGCAGATACTTTTCTTCTCGTGTGGTAGTTGTTGTTTTTTCCATTCACTTTAACCTGCCCTCGTGGGAAATGTGGCAGAAAAGATAATGAAGGATTTGAGGTGTAGAGGAAGAAAAATGTCTGCTTGAGTGAAGCTGCTTGAGTCTGTACTCTTGGTTCTGCGGCTTGGCAGCATGCATACAAAAACAGTTTTCTAGACTAGTTAAATCTATCCTGTTTGGATATCTGTATTCAGTAACAGACTAAACTGTGCATGTTGATCTGCATATCTGTTGTAAGAGCTGATCCCTGGTTTTATGCTAGTCTGAAACTCGAGTTGGGAAAAGAAAGCATGCTACAATATGGGGAAACTCTACAACTAGGTTGTAAAACAGTGGTAGAGTTGAAAAAAAAATGCCCTGAATGCAGAGGCCAGTGTTAAGCATCAGTGCTACAAGGGGGAGGGGAAGAAAGGACACCGCCAAAGCACTTCCCCTAGTCGGAATGCTGTTTCAGCCCCACCACGTGCACAGGAGGGGGTGAAGTCTTGGCTCCAATACTTGGGGAACTTTGCCAGTGACTAGAGAGGAGCCAGGGACTGTACCTTGCTTGGGGTTACGGGCTCGTATGTATCTACAGAACTTGTCTGTCAGAGTCAAGCTCATTTAAGCAACAGCTCACTTAATAGGCACTTGATTTCCTGGCTTGTGTACATAGTTACACAAATAGGTCATATAAATGTAGCTTCATGTGAAAGTCTCTTTCCAGTGAAGTTTCTGAAAGAGGTGCTGTTTCTTAAGCAGTTTAAGTTGGACAGGTAATGAGAATCCTTGGTATCCCACATTGCTCTAAGCCACATCTAGTTTCTTGGCTATGGGAGTTTTACTTGTACACTTTAAGGTTTCAGTCAAGAACTAGGTAACGTGTAACTAAATGTGCTTCTGATAACAGTAGTTCTTCAGGGCTCTGACTGTTCACAAACAAAAAATGGTGACAAATGCCATCTGCCGTTTCTTGATCTTTCCTCTTCACCAGTATGAATGTTCCTATAAAATACTGGTCTCAGAATGTTTGAACTTGAAAGTATTTTACAAGACAACTGTTGCTGATTAACGAATGTTTGATTAATATCACTTTTACGCAAGGACTTGCAATCTGATTTGGATTGGGAGACTTTCGTATGAATGTTTTCAGCAGGTAACACCTACACATCTCTCTTTTTGAGAAGAATCTGGAGATTTCATAGTATGTGTAGTGTCTAGCTAAATCTAGCTGTGATTAGGCAAGATCCGTATTGTCTTTGTTTCTTCCTAAGTATGTAGCACAGCCTGTGATCAATGAAATTCCTTGTGGTTTCTGGCACTTACATCTTTGAAATGTTGAATCAAGGTACAGTGACCTTTGAAGTTTAAATGGGAATATCTTAGCCCTGTAACTAGTGGTCTGAGGTTACTTTTCTGTTTCAGGTTGACCACTAGGATCTAGGAGTGCTTAAAGCATTTTTCTACCCACTCTTTCACGAAAGGTGTGTGATACAATTGAGCTGACCTAATAGCCAGAAGCTTTCAGAAGAAATGGTCCCACTTCCCAGCTGTGCATTCTTACTTTTGTCCATGTGTATAGTGTAGATTTCATAAGTTATTTTGAAAGTTTTAAATTAGAAAAGTAAATCCAGAGGGGAAAGGTGGTAGAAAAATCAGTATCCTTCCCTTCTATCTTTAAGAGTACTGCTTAACTTCACTTAGAGAAATACTTCCGGCTATGAGTTTATCTAATGATTTGGTTTGTTCAGCCATTAGATGACTGAAGTTTTCAGCAGAGTGTAATTAAGGCAGGCAGTTTTTGTGTAGTCATGTCTAGTTCTTTTTTCTCTAAGAGCTTCAGTTGTGACTTTTGCTGTTCAGTGTATGTTTTCCTTTGGTGCTAATGGAAGTGGCTAGATATGTGCAGTAAAGTGGGATGTTCTCTGAAATGCTGTTGCAGCTACAGACTTGTAGCCAGCTGGTGTCTGCTGACAAGCTCTAACCTGAGTTTTAGTCTGTTGTACCTAATAAACATGCTTTGCTACTTGTGGAAAGAACTAAAATGAGATGTAATTGCAAATCTGTAGGATTTAGGTTTGTATTACAATTGTGAAGATGGTATCGTATAGGATACTCAGTTATGCTGGTGAGAGACCTGTCCCTCAAATGTGGTAAAATGTCAAGCACAGTTTAAAATGCTGATCTTGCATTAACTTGGCTTGTAGAGAGAAGACCCTAAGTGGAAGTTGAATGCTTTCAATTTTGGCAAAGAAAAATAGAGAAGGCACCAGTGCTTTAGGTTAGGTTGCAGTAACTCTTCCTTTTGAGGCTGGAATGCAGATGAATTGCTGGTACCATGAGTAGCACATGATCAGATGGCAGAGTATGGTAGACATGCTAAAATTTCTTCTATTCCCAGAGTATATACCCTCTCCAGAGAGGAGTCAGAAAGAATGAAAAGTATCAAGTTATCTTATTTTTAGCCTTTTGCAATCCTGTGAAAACAGGATGTGAGGAAAATGCACCCTTTAATTCTCTATTTGGTTTGCTGCAAGTGTTTTGCTGCCTTCCTCATTTTTTCTCAAAGCTTTCCTTAGCAGAACAGGATGTGTAGATTTTTGGATTCCACAAGAACTGGGTATGTTGTGTGACCTTACTGCTGAATGGAGTAGAGGGGAGAAATTGAAGAGCTGTCAAAATGGAAAAGTATAGGCACATCTTCTATAGACTAAGTTTAGCTTTAGCCATCTGATGTCAAGCTGACTCTTCTGGTAGTGGCTTCTGAACACAGGTACTTGTGAAGGAGAGGATAGTTGAAGTCGTATTTATGATCAGGTAGACAGCTTAGTGCATATAGGAAGCTTATACTTTTTCGAAAGATAATGAGTCTGCCCTTGCCTCCAGAGAGCTAGCTGTCTCTGAACTTCTTGGAAGTGGAAAAGCTGCATTTCTTGAGGAAACTCTTGTAGTGTTTCTGCAGGGGTTGTGTAGATGTCATAAGCATCACTGTGGCTCCTGATAGCTTACTGATGCTGTTTTAGGAAAACTTTGTTTCCTCTTTCTCCTCATGAGGTAGTGCTTGGTAAGTGAATCTCCCTATCCACTAAGGTCTTGTCCAGCTCAGCATGGAAAAATCTAAGTTGGCACACCTCAACTTAGTTTGCCTTTCCTACTTCAATGTTGTGCTAGGTGTTGACTTCACTTGTTCTGGAGGAAAAGGTAGGTTAAACTTGACCTACTTAGCAAAAGGATTCTAATAAGTAACCTGCCTTCTGATCAATTCCAGACTCAATTATTTATGCTTGTTTGGCTTTAGAAATGTCATATTGATTATTTGTTTTTGCTTACTGTCAAAAAAGTGAGCAGCCTGTTTAAGGATTTGGTTTGTTCTACAGCCAGCTGTCAATATTTAGAAATGTTTATTCTTGTATCCCCTTTATTGGTATGATATTTTGTTATTTGGAGATCTCTTAAAACAATGTTTTTGCTAAACTTGCAGCTTAAATTGTATGAAGAGCACTGCCAGTTCTTCTGGGACTAATAAAGCTCTTAAATACAGAAATATTAATGTTGTAATCAGATTGCTCTCTTTTTTTTTTTAATGGCTAAAACTGGCTTTAGGCGCAGAATAGCGAGGGCTCTCTTATTCTCCAGTCATGTTCCTTTTATGATCCTGCAAGTTGTGCTTGGGGCTTTAATTGCCATAAAAACTCTGCTCTTGTAATGGTCTTTCTAGGGAGGGAGACAAGGTGTACGAAACAAGCTGACATTCTCCTTAGGCTAGGAGGTCTAAAAACGCAGCTCATTTATTCTTCTCACTTACTAGATTAATGTTCATGCTAGGTAGCAAATACTGTCCAATTCTGATTGCTGTATGCCTGTGTGTATATACATACACTTGTGGCTGTTAGAATTTTTTATCAAACTACACCATCAGTAATGGATAGCAACACAACAAAATACGAAGAGACTCTTGCTCGTTTTGTTAGGAAAATGGTCAGTTTGTAGATGAAGGCTAAGAGTTAATACCTATCTCATTCTGTTTCGTGACAGCCTGAGGAAATGACATATTATAATTGTGAATAAAGGTGAATTAGAGGGGTGAAGGCCTTGAAGTGAAATCCGAAGTTTAACTAGTGCTGTGAACACTTCTAAGTAGATATTAGTCCACACTTAATATCTGTTGCTCAAGCAGTTGATTTATAAAAGCCTTATGGGCCTTGGCAAAAGCTGCATGAGAAGTCTCGACTCTGAATGAAATTTCAAAAGTTGAATTTGGGACTGGGGTTTTTCGTGTGACTTCTGGCCACCTTTAACACAGCTGACAGATTGTCTTCAGAACATCGTGTTGGCTGCCTTCCCATGGGCCTGTAGTGGTCTAGCACAAGTAATCTGAGGTGTGTGGACTGCTGTTCAAATGTGAGAGCCACAGATTTAAGCAGCCTTTTTTTTTTTTTGTATGAGGTAGAGTAGATCTTGGCTTTTGTGACTGATCAGTGTTTTGTCATGCGAGGGAGCTGACAAGCTAAGTCAAAACATCTATGTTGGGTAGTTGAGCAGATTTTTCTCCCATGTACCATGCTGTTGAACTTGCATCGGTTTCTCAAAAATGGACTTGGTGCTATGGACTAGCCCTGAAGTAAGGTCATACCCTGTGCTTGGTTTAGTTTTCAAATTGCTTAAAATCTTCTTTTTTTTATTCATAATAACTAATAAAAAATATTAGGCTTGACACAAAATCTTGTTATCTGTAGGTTGTCTGGTCTATTATATTCCAATAGCCTAGAAAAATAGAACAGGAGTTGAATTGGGTTCTCAAGCTCCAATGATAGGTCTACTTAGCATGCTGCTTTGGTGCATTTTTAGTCCAATTGTTTTTTTTTCTATATTACTGTACTTCTATCAATCTCCACACAAAGTTTGACTGTAGAGAGTGTGTTTAAGCCTTCTTTTTTTTAGTATGTTCAGTATTTTCTGTGTGGCTTTATGTATTTTCATGACCATTTGACCTTGTGTTCATTAACTGTTTCTTGCTGTCTTTTGAAAGGCTCTTCCTTCTTCCATGATGATAGTAGCTGTCTACTGCCCGGTGATAGCAGCTCTCTTTATCGTTTTGAAGATGGTGAATTACCGTTTGCACAGGGCACTGGATGAGGGAGAAATTGTTGAGAGGAATGCCAGTGAGCGTATGGACAGAGGAGCAAAAACAGAACAAAGCACTGTTTCAGCCAAGAGGAAAGACAGCAATGGGCCCAGGTAAGATGCTTGCTGATGTTAGTATGCTGCTTCTAATGGTAAACAGTCTTGTCTTCATCATATGTGTCACTGGGATGGTGGTTGAAATAAATACTGAGGAATATAGATGTAGACCTCTAGTTCTGGAAGACTGTTTCAGTCTGATCTTTAAAAGCAGAGTTATTTATGTATTAGGTTTGAAATGATGGATTCATGCTGATTTCCTGGTTCTTCCCCCAGAGGAGTTCCAGAACAATATTGAAAATGCTGGAAGCACTGAAACAGTAGCATGGAAAATGTGTGCTGATTAGGTCACTAAATACTTAATGAACACAACTAGTGCAAGTAATCTTATTTCAGCAGTAAACTTAGTTTTAAAAATCTCTAGCTGTTGGAGACCACATGCTACATGCTGAGTATTGTATCACTAAAGGGAATGTCTGATCAGGTCTCGGTTTGCTTAGCTTTGCCAAAGCAGGAGTTGGATACAGTGCTTGATGCCACCCATAGCCTTGCTTCAGGGGAATACTGTCATGTGAATTTGGAAATTCTGGAACTGCTCAGCTCAGTAATGACAATGACAGTTCTGAAGTATTGTCAATAGGAGGTGATTCCTTTCCACAGATACTTGTTGTCACCATCATAAAGAAGCCCAGAGCTTTTTTCTCCTCTGACCAGACTATTTGAAGAAAGAAGTGCAAGAGATGATTCATCAGCAAGGCTAGACTAACCAGTCTGATCAGACTATGGATGTGTTACAAGCTGTATTATCAGAGCCTGTGCCTGACTCTAGATAATTGGGGCGATCTTAGGAGTTAGATTGCATGAAACAAGTCAACCTTGAATTGTTAGCTTTTAAAGACAGCCTTTCTGTTTTCTGTGAGTTTCTGGTAGTAGTAGCCAGAGTGAGGCAGTTAGGATGCTGTCCTGAGTTGGAAAAGGTTGTGTGTGTATTTAAAGAAAGGAAAAGGAAAAAAAGAGGCATGTAGGATAAGGAAATGCAGCTGAAAGAAGCCTCTTAAGTCTGTTTATCAGAATGCTTAAAGAAAGGAAGTGTTGAAGTGATGCCCTTTAAATTGCTCAGCCTAGTGCTTCACTGTGCATATGAGGTAGCTTCTCATGAGATGGGTCTTAAGCTCTGTGTTCTCTCAGCTCAGGTACTGTTGGCAAAATTCCCTAGTGTCTTGTGTTCCTGTAAAGTTGCTATACAGTAACTTCTTGTATCAATCTTTTATAACCTGCCCCTTTTTCCATGTTGTGCTTGGTAACTGAACCTGCTGACTTTAATTATGACTGCATTTAGATCACCATATACCTTACTAAAACCATTGAGCTATTTTGGCAGAATGCTTGCCTAAATGTATATTAATGCTTATTCTGCGTAATAAAACTCATGAAAGTAAACTAGTGGTCTGTTCTCTTTCAATGCAGCCTTGCTAATGCATGTTTCAGCTGTGATCCTTGGATATGTTGTGGTCGGATTTGGTTTTTTGGTTTGTTTGGTTTTTTTTTTTTTAAGCCATGTAGCTTTTGCTTCCAAAATGGTAGCCAAGACTTGACAAAGGACTTCTTACTACTAGTACTGTGAATTAAGTCTTGATGTTTCAGAAGTTCTGTTTTGCTTTACGGAGCAGTTGACATGGGGCAAGTTCCTACATTGTAAGCATTTGTGAGCTCAGAAGTAGAGGTTAGTTTGATGCTGTGTGTCCTGCTTGCCAACTAAGTTTCATTAACTTTTATATGATCCTTGTTCCCACTTTCAGGTCTCTTAACTAGAACTGGGAACAAGGTCAATGCAGAAATTACGGAGTTACTTTTGGTAAGTGGGATGTACAGTATATACTAATCTTTGCCTGGAAGCTTACAAGGACTCTGGTATAACATTCAAACCAGTAAAGGGGATGTAGAGTGAGTGTTTAATATTGAGCTGTTACCTTCTTAGTAAGTTCAATCGAAACAAAAACCACTGTCTTGGAAGAAAGTGCATATGTAGGCTTTTTTCTTCTTGAACTCTGTTCCCATAGCATAAGATGGATATAGGGGAGCTCCAAGAAGACGTGCTACCTTTAAATGCTTACATGATCAGAATTCTAGTTTTGGTAGCTTAGGCTACAGTATATGATACTAAATATATATATAGTATGGTGTGAAAAGCTGTCCTAGAATTTTCACCCCTCCATGTGCACCCTCCCAGAGACCACTTTGGTTATGAGTATTAGTAGTTTTAAAGGAATAAGCAGTAGTCTGATTTCTGCTCAGTAGTTGTTCAGGATTCTGTTCAGCTTCAGAGAACTGATTTTCTTTCTTTCTGAAGATGTTTATCAGCAAAGTGGTGCTTTCATGTATTTTATGTGCTGTCATTTGTGTAGGTATACATGAGCTACTCATTTATCTTCAGTTTGCATTGGTTTGTGAATAGGATCAAACTCAAGGTTTTTTAATTGTTTCATAGAAGTTTGACACGCTTCAGTGAGGAAAAGCCTGCTGATCCTTAAGAAATGGCTTATTTATATTTTTTCTCATCCTCTGTTATACAGCTAAAATTCTCTAGTTCGTGTTTTTGAAAGAAGTTAGTTTTAATTTTGAGATGAGAATGCGAGCTGTCTTCTGTAGCTTCTAGTGCAGTTGCTGCTTTCATGCTTAAGAGAATGGTGTTAGTAATTCCTCTGTGAGGTTTCATGAAAGTAAGTTGTGGGGATACAGGCTCCTAATCACATGTAAGAAGCAGAAGGAGTAGTGCAAGTGTCATCTTTGGGTATCAGTGGAAGTGCTTAGATACCTGAACTCAGTTTTGCTTTTGGGGATATGAATATGGCTTCTTACTTGAACTATAGTAGTCACTGATGCAAGAATTATAAAGCATTAACCTGGTGACACTGCTATTCCCAGTCTCCATCAGCATGGGGAGAGCTATAATTGTGATGCTACATGAATTCCACGTGTACTTCTACAAAATAAAGCTACCAGCTGAAGAATGTTGTATTTTTGAGTTGTGTGCAGTCTGCTGTTAAAAAGTGATCTCTATGATTCTTGCCCTACCTTTTTGCTGTTTCTTCTTGCAGTTTTCTGTGACTGGCAGACCTGTTCTTGAGCTTGAAGTTGTTTTGCCCTTTTGACTGTGTAATTAGTGATTCAAGCTTTAAAGGAAACTTTTCTTAGTACTTGTGGCTGTCAGTTTGGCAGTTGCAGTACATGCTGTGGTCCTTCTGTGTTTTGAGAGCAGCCTCCTGACTGTTAGTCCTGCTAGTTTAATTGGAAATTAAGGGCAGAAGGTGTTTAGAAGAAAACAAAACTCTTCCACTGCTTTGTCATGAAATCAGCATTACTCATTCCAGGCCCTCTGTGGAACTTCTAGTCCAAATATGAGAATTCTTCAGCCAATCAGCTGAAGTCAGGTTTTAAACTTTTGAATTTATATAGGCTTATGGCCTCTTCAGACTTTCCTTTAGTCTCTGACACACCTATGTAATACAACTGAAAGCAGTAATTTTGAATAGGACAGTTACTAGTTTTAGAAATACTAGTTTTAATTTGGTTTGTGCAGTCTCTGGGTGCCTCTTCCACAGCAGTCTCTTTTGCAGAGCTGGACATAATTTATTCAGTTATCTCAATTTGTGTAGTAACTTCAGGTTTTTTTCTTGTGAACTGAAAATTGTAGCACTTACTTTAAGGTATGAAACCAGCAAACTGTAAGAAACTGGTTGTAATACTTAACAGTAGAAGGGAATGGCCAGAAGAGTAGCAGAAAATAGCTCCTAAAGGAGTCTGTGCTGTTGTAGTACAGATATTTATGCATATGATTTAATCCTAGAAATCTATGCTTTCTGTTGTTTCTGCTGACTTTTTGTTGTTTGCTACTAGCTTTTGTTCATCCATAAGTTTGTGAGTGCTGGCTCGGAATATGGCAGCTCTGAGTGGAAAGGTGGCATTGAGTTGTATTGTTGCTTATGCTTATATCTGTTGGTTCACTTTTAGACAAAATCACCTTTTCCCACCCTAACTACTGGGCTAACTACCCAGTTCTGTGCATGAGGATATGTTTGCATTGACTTTTTCTGCTTCATGGGACATACTTTTTATTCAAAGAGGAAAGGAATTTAACCTTTCTGTGAAAGCCACTCTGTTATATCTTCAGTTGTTATGATAATGTACACCAAACTTAATGGTTAAGTGAGAGTTTTTCACTCTAGTCTTTAACTGACTTCAAACTGTTTATTTTTTTTTGTCATCTCTTGTGATGAAAGAAGGCTTAGGAACCTCTTGTATGATCTGTAATGGTTCCTAAGATTCTACCTTTACGTCTCCAAGACAATAGCTTGACATGTCATGTTGTAGAGTGAATGATGCTTCAGGCCTTGCAGTCTACAGACAGTTTGTTTACAACCTCCTAGATTGATGTTCCTGATAATTATTAGGTGTTGGTCTTAATGCGTGAGAATCTTCTGCGATGCTAGCTGTCTTGTTAAATCCTGCAGTGCTTCTGTCCATTTCTGCCCACTTTTCCAAAGGAGCTTCATCTTTTAGTTTAGTCCAGCTGGAGAAGAGTTGTGCATATGTTCTTTGTCCAGCAAAATGTTGGAGTGGGCTTCCCATAGATCTGTATCATTGATTATTGGGAGGCAATTGCTTATTTTAGGAAAGGAGCTAAGAGGGTCAGTTTCAAATTGCATTGTAGTTACTTTGGTTCAGAAGTCTTCTGGTTCAAGACTATTGAAAAGGACTGTATTGAGAGAGGAAAAAGGATGCCTCAACATCCTTTTGATGTTGATTTGCAAAGATGCCTCTTTGCAATTAACAAACAGTATCAGACTGGATCCCCAAGTTGTAGTCCCCAACTCATTTCACACTCTGTTGTCCTAACAGACTAGTCCAACTTGCTTTAGTTTCATAAATGTCTTTGACAAGCTAAATTATGTTGAATTTCAATTTGGTAATATTGATCTGGAAAATACTTTCAAACCAATAATTACAGTTTTTGAAAGGGCGAAATTAGTAGGGTGTGATAATATGTGCATTGTACCTTGAAATACTTCTTGGTAGGAACTGTAAATTATCTGCAGGAAACCAGACATGGAGTATACCAGGACCCTGTATGTCTCTGCCTTTCCAATAAACTTTACTGAAAGTGTGTAGTCTCCTTTAACCCATCCTTATTTCTGCTTCAAGATCCAGCCTATTGAAAAGAGCTGTAGTAATTACCCTCTATTTAAATCTGTTATTTCGTTCTGTTTAATATTCCTTTTATTGATTGATTTTTCGGGATATTGCAATCTGACAGATGATCTGAAAGTTACATTAAGTACCTATGGAGAGAATTTCATGTCAGCATTTCAAATATTTTGCAGCAACTAAGTCTTCACGATTTGTATTGGCTGATGAGTCTGGACTTTGAGGCAGCAGCTGCTGTGATAGTATATAGGGTGCTCCAGCTCTAACTGTGCTTCCTGTGTCAAATGGGCAGTATTCATTTGAAATACTGGGATATATTTGAGCCCCTGGTATTTAAAAATTGTTCTGAATTCTCACTTGGTGTAGACAGACAAAATCCAGTTTAGCTGGTAGGTTAATGTTCTTTTTATGTTTCCTTTTTAATGTTTCTGTCAGTGATCCTGGTGGAGGGATTGAGATGTCAGAGTTCATACGAGAAGCGACTCCCCCTGTTGGCTGTAGTTCACGAAATTCTTATGCTGGGATAGATCCAAACAACCAGGTAAGAATTAAGCTACTGTAGTTGCTGCTTTAGTACTGCTGGCTTTGCAACCTGTTGAGTAATCCTTGCTGGTTTGTTTGTTGTTGCCTTTTGTTGTTGTTGTTTTTTCCTTTGTTTTTTCTTGCATTGCTTCTTTTAAATTTTCTTAGGATAAACAGCTTACCTTTCTGTATTTATTAACTGCTTTATTAGGGTTGCATTACATTGTCTGAGCTTCATAGCTCTTGCTCATCCCATCTTGCATTTTATGAATGGCTGGGTTTTATAAGGCAACCTACTGTCCCATCAGAAAGAACTCCCTTTTGCTGTTAGCTTTCTTCTGATTTAGTAAATGAAAATTACTCAGAGCATGGTCTGATAAGTACCAAGACCCTTTGTGGTGGGCTTCCCTCTTTCTTTTAGTATAGGTGAGCAATTAGACACCTCAAGCTGAAACTGCGTTCTTATGTTGCAACTTTGTTTTCCTCCTTTGCTTTTGTTTGCTCTGTCATTTAGATGCTTGATTGGCAAATTGCAGTTGTACTGAATTTCAGGAGTCTTCTGTTAATGTATCCATTGCTGATTACCTCCTGTAATGCTAAATGGCTTTCTGAAAGTTATCATTTGCGAGAGTTCAGACTCTGCAGTCGAAATTTTTAATTTATGAAAGTACAAAGCAGGATAACCTGGTAGAAATGGAAAGACTAAAGCTATTTGTTTTAGGATGACCTCTGCAAAATCATCACAATTTTGACACATCAAAAGGGGTGAGAATAAAGCAATGAATAAACGCTGCTGAACACCAGACGGAAGCGCTGAAGAACTTGGCTCTGTTATGTTTTAATGCAACTCATTATGCTCTAGTTGCCTTGTAATTTAACTGGGGAAGTTGTTTTGTTTCCTTTATGTCTGATAAATTTATGCATTGAACTTCTGTAGTGCCATTGTGCTGTTCCTTCTATTTGGCTTGTGACATTTACCCAGTCATGGCATCTTTTACTAATTCTTCAGGAGGTCAGGTTGATTGTCCTGGCCAGACAAAGTAGTTACATTGAAAATATGCAACGCAGCATCATATCAGAGATACATGAGCTATTTTTGAATTACATGGAAATCCTTGATGTGGTATTATAATATCTTTCTAATTAGCTTCCTGAACGAGCAGTGTATAATGTAGTGAAGTGTTATGCTAATGTTGGTGTTTTATCTGAATAATGCACTGTTACGCAGCACAGATACTAAGAGTTTTCTCCTTGGAAGAAAGCAGGTATTTAGTAGTGTTTAAAGGGATAGAAAGCAATGGTCCATGTATGAAGACAGAGCTAGGCTGGGGATTGTGTTTCTTTGACTGGTCTTTGGAAAAAAAAGTAAAAGCCTGTTCCAGACATACTTATAACAGTTTTAATGTTAAAGCATACAAAGAATCTCTGTATTGTTTGTCATGTGTTCTAATGCTGACACTGTAACCCGGTTAAAGCAACCATGAAAGGAAATAGATTGTTTAAAATGTGTTTATGTTGATAAAATAAGTGCTCACTAGACCCTGTGATTTGAATTTGTGGCATCAAAAGGGTATGTGAACAGTAAGCATCTGAGTTTGGGTCAGTTTTTTGTGTCTGATAGCTTTCCCATGCTGATGGGCTTGTATTCAGCTGCAGCATTCAGCAGGGCATGTTGCTGCAGAGTGAAAAAGTTAAAACATGGAAAAATTACTAACTATGTGTGTGTAAAGAAAATGCATTAAATAAGCTCTGGTTGATTTTTTTGCACTTCATGCAGCAAAGCCATTGTTCTTCTGTAGTATGGCTGAATAAAATCTGCACACATCTTCAGATTAACTGAAATTTGTTGTGGTTACAGAGAAGTAGTAGTAGAATTACACTGTTTTCCCTAATGTCATTTAAACTGGGGATTTTTGAAAGGCAGCATCCCAATACAGAAAAGTCAGATTGCCATTATTTTTATGTATCTTGGGTGCAGATTATGCTTTGAGTGCTGTTCTCTCATTTCTGAGAGTTTAATTGACCCATGCATTTTTGTGTGATGTTGAGAGCTCTGAGAGAGAGGTAGTACTGCAGATATTACTAAAGGAAGGACTAAGTTCTGTTTAGCATGTCTGCAGAATAGTCTGATACAGATTACAGGATGTATATAAAAAAGCAGACTGTAAACCTAAGCAGCTAGCTAGTTTTCACACAAGGAGGTACATGCCTGCTAGTTGGCTGTTGAACATGGCTGAAAAGCAGATACTGTAAATTTGAAATGTGATTGTAGCTAAAATCCAAGAATAAATCAAGGAATATTACAGTTTTCCACCAACCAGTTTACTTGCTTTGAGGAAGCTGTCATCTGCGTCCTTGGAAACTTTCTTCAAAAGAAAAATTGCATTTGCAGGAATGAGGGGGGGAATAAGATACAGTAAAATGATTAGGTTCAATTGATTTAAGTTTATTCAGCTGCTAGCAGGGATCATCCTGCCTATCCCCTGTTAATGCTGCTGCAGCTTACAATGTACTACACTAGGTTTTGTGGTAACCTGGTTATTTCATCAAGTCTGACAGACCTGAAAGCTAACCCTGATAAAAAGTATGTATCTTTTCCAATGGGAGCTGTTTCTGCAGTTCGCTTGGTGTTTACTGTGTGAGCAGGTAGACATGGTGTTTTTTTTAAGCATGTTAGGTAACTCTGATCACTGCATTAAGCATTTGGCTTTACAACAGCAGTTAGTAGTGTACTACCACACTAGTAGTTTATTTCCACATTAAGTATTTTCAAGCAAAATTCCTAAATTAGAAATGGTTTTTAAAATTAGCATAGTAAAATCTCATGTGCACTGCCTATAAAATGGAACAATGTAGTGATATAGTTGGGTGCATAATTAAATGCCTTGTCTCTGTTTGCAGTGGAAACATTCTGAGTCAGAAAGGATTTTACAGTACTGTCCTGTTGGATACTTTTGTGCCTTTGAAAATCTGCTAGGTGTATAGACAAAAGTATGTTTTGCAATAATAGGAAATAACAATTAGGTAATTCATGCAAATTCACGGCTTTTTTACTAATTCCCTGTTTCTAGGTTGGATCTGGGTTATCTCGTCTGGGAACAGCAGCAACCATCAAAGGTGAGATTTTTGCCTACTTCTTCAAATTACTTCGCAAGTAGCACTTCAGATCACTGTTCCTTACAACCTTTTTTCCAAATACCTTGTATGTTTTCAAAACGTTTCTGTGAGCTAAGTACAGCATTTACTAATTGGAAGAAATCTTCCTTGCTGTTGCATATTATGTGTCTAAAATAGTAAGACAGAATATCATGGAATCCATCTTTTGCTTTCCATGTAACAACAGGGTCTGGGGTTGGGTTCTTTTTTAGCTGGTTTGTTTGTGGGTTGTTTTTTTTGTTTTGGTTTTAGTTTTCTGCTTGTAAATGCAGAGCAAAGGGGCTGATTTGAGTGGACTTTTCCCTGCAATTTTGAGTTCTAGGCAGCCAGTCACCCTTCTTGTTTTGTATTTCCATGACTTGATTATTTCTGGTTGCTTGATATCTAACAGTTATTGTCCAGTACAACCCTTATGAACTTCTCTGAGGTGAAAAGATAAATTATTCGTAATTAGCAAAGTTGCTATCTTGCAAATTTATTAAGGTAATAATAAGAGAAGAAAATGAGATGTGAGGGTTTTTTACCTTCTTGATTTTTCCTTAACTATTTTTTATCTATAGAAGTATTTTATTACAATGTATCCCTAATTTTTATCAGCAACCCCCCTGCTTCTGTGTAAGGTACTTTTCCAGTTCTTCATGCAAGATCTGTGTATTTGAATGAAAACTTTCGTGTACAAAATAAACAGAGTAGGCAATACTTATCTCTGACAAATGAGAGAGTGTGCATTACTTGTAACTGTTATTTACCTTTGGATGAAGACACAAAACAGTTTTTTGTGACAGGTGAGAGATCTATGGTGCATGCAGATGTATGTGTTAATATTTGGAGCACTAGTACTCTTCTTTCTTAAAATTCACAGGAGATACTGACACTGCCAAGACCTCTGATGATATCAGTTTAAGTCTTGGCCAGAGTTCTAGCCTATGTAAAGAAGGAAGTGAAGAACAAGGTAAAATTTCTTCTGCATATTAAACATGGTATTTTGTTACCAAACCCCCTTTGCTTAACATGCTAAGTAAATTCATGCAGTTTGCTGATAGAGACTAAGAAAGGGGATCCTGAAGTTCCTGGGATGCATAGCTTGAGTACTTTTGCTGTGTGTTTGTTGTTCTGGTAATCTTCCAGCAGGTAATAAGTATTTACTGTCTCCTTACTGCTGAAAGATAGCTAGCTTGCATGTCCCTAGACAATTGTGCTCATACTGAAAGTGGCCCAGGGTTCATGGACTTAACCGTAGACTAATTTGCTTTTGTTTCAAGTATAACCAAATGTGTCAGGCATGCTTTTCTGTAAAATAAATAATGCTGCATAGAGTTCTGTGTTTGGCACTACAAGTGTCTAATGTGCAAGATGCAAGAGTTTTGTGTTTTGCTAGGATGTAAGGGAGCTGCTAGTTTGTATTCTTCAGTTGTCCAATTTCGTTTCAGATCTCATTTTTCATGTGTCTTTATTGCCAGGAAAAAGTCTGTTCAGACTAAAATGAAGCATAAAATTGTGGGGAGATTCTTTTGTTTGCTGATTTTAGAGTACTTGCTGATTAGCAGGAAGTTAACTCCAGGAATATTATAGTTCATTTTGGCCAATTTAATCAGACTGGTGGGTTCCTTTCAGTTACTATGTTATTCAGTGCAGAAAGTACGATTAAAATACAGGATTACAGGTGACTGTGGTGCTATATTAGACAGCAGTGTTCTACTACTTTAAGCTCTGTAACAGAACTGTTTGTGAAGTCTCTTAAGTTACACATGTGCCAATACATTCTACTAAAATTTAGTGATTATAGTAACTTAACTTGGCCTCCAGATCTTCTGTTTTTAGTGACAGTACCAGAAAGTAGCCTGACTTTGAGTACTACCTGCAGGTGGACATTTTTACTTGTGATGGGTAACAGAAACAGTAACTCTGACAAGGGCTAGCAGAAAATCCTCATGATCTGTTTTAACAGCACCAATTTTAATGGTAGTGAAATTCACTAACTTCATAGGGAGTCTCATTCTAGTACCACTGGACCTGTGCTAGTGCCTGCATCTTTGCTGACTGTGAGCTTAGTTGGTATATGGTAGAAAAGGTGATTTTTGTTGGTATTTTTGTGATTTCAAAGTTAATGTGGAACAAACAGGTTCTTGTATGTAAGAAGTAAAACAAAAAGCAGGGTACACTTATTAAGAAACTTTGGGATATATAGAAACATTCTGTCACATGTGAGCAATAGAGAAGCTGGGGACTTGTCAGAATGGTGTTGTGTTTTATTAGCTGCTAAGATTGGGCTGGTATTGATTTCTTTTTTTATTTATCTAAAGTAACAGATTTGCTCAGATGCTAGGAGGACTTTTAAATGGTAATGTAATGCACAGTACTTGCAAATGGATTTGTCAGTTTATTTACTTTGTCTGATATAAAATCTGCTTTACAACTGGCTGCTCATAACTTACATGAGTATTTTTAAATGTACTTAAACAGATTTGGCGACGGATCGGAAGCTTTTTCGTCTGGTGTCGAATGACTCGTTTGTCTCTATCCAACCTTCATTATCCTCTGGACAGGATTTGCCAAGAGACAGCGGTGACAAAGTGTGCCTCTCGAACAACCAGCTTATGGACCAGTCTAAAGCCAGTGCATGTGACACGGAAGTAGCTTCACTTGTAACTCTGCATTCTCACTCCTATAGGAAGGATCATAGACCACGAGGTGTACCAAGGACTTCTAGCTCAGCTGTTGCTTTTCCAGATGCTTCACTAAATGACTTCCCTCTCTATCAGCAAAAACGGGGACTAGATCCTGTCAGTGAGTTAGAAGCTTCCAAGCCCCCTTCTGGATCGAGAGAGTCTTTGGCTGAGAACTCTTGCATTTCGGGAGTCTTTCAGTTAGATGACATTCTGAAAAGTAGCAGCCCTCAACCACTGGTTAAGAGTGGGAAGAGCAAATCCTTGAAAGCAGACAAAAGTGTGGACAGTTTGAGAAGCCTGAGTACTAGAAGCAGTGGTTCAACAGAAAGCTACTGCAGTGGGACTGATCGTGACACTAACAGTACCATCAGTAGCTATAAAAGTGAACATACGAGCTCAACACATATAGAAAGTGTGTTGTCAGAGCACGAGGAGGAGTCTCCTAGGGAAGAAAAAAAGGACGGTAAGAAAAAGGACTGTGGTGTTGACTCGGATGACAGTAGTTCTACTACTGACAAAAGGACTAGTAGCGAAAGGACTGCTGTGGAAGTGAGCACTATCAGTGGTGTTCAAGAGGTAAAGGGTTCTAATGCATCTGATGAGATGCACAGTCAGAAAGGTCTTGGTGCCTCTGCTTCAGAAGAGGCCAATAAGAACCCACATGCCAATGAACTGACTACACAAGCTGACAGGCCACCTGGGAAGGCTGCTGAACAAAGAGATGAGCAGAGTGAGAAACTAGCTGTGTTAGTGGATTCAAGAGCTTCTAAAGAAACATGTGGAAAACAAAAAGAGGGAGATGTTCGACCAAAATCTTCTAGTTTAATACATCGAACAGCCTCTACCCACAAGTCTAGCCGGAGAAGGACAGGAAAAAAGCGGGCTAGTAGTTTTGATTCAAGTCGGCACAGGGAATATGTCTCTTTCCGAGGTGTATCTGGTACTAAACCTCACAGTGCTGTGTTTTGTCACGATGAGGACTCCAGTGATCAAAGTGACTTAAGCAGGACTTCAAGTATGCAGTCAGCTCACCAGTTCAGCAGTGATAGCTCTTCCAGCACCACCTCCCATTCATGCCAGTCTCCTGAGGGAAAGTACAGTGCTCTAAAGACCAAATACATTTCTAAAGAACGTGGGGGCACAGAGCCTGAAAATGCTCACAAAACCCACGTAAGCTCTGAAGGAATTAGCAAAAAACGATCTACACGTCGGACTTCTAGCACAAACAGTGCCAAGAACCGTGCCAGAGTATTAAGCCTGGACAGTGGTACTGTAGCTTGTTTAAATGACCCAAATAGTTTAATGGCACCGGGAAACATAAAACAGTTAACCACTTCAAAATCTGATTTGGAAGCCAAAGAAGGAGAGGTGCTAGATGAGCTATCTCTGTTGGGAAGGGCTTCACACTTAGAGTCAGTCACTCGTTCTAGGAATAGCTTACCGAGCCAGGCTACGTTTCCTGAAGGGGAAGAGCAAGAATCAGCAAGTGGAGGTAAGTAAATGACCTACCAGAAGTGCCTTGCCATGTTTTGTTAATAAGTCTGGTGTCTGCGACTTAAGTTGCAGCTATACTTAAGTGTCTTCCTGTTTCTTCCTTCTTGCCTAGTAAAATGACGAAACATTTCCTTCCTAATCTGTGGGAGGATCTGTAGAGATGGGAGTTCAATTCAAACAAATGTTATGGAATCTTTAGGTAGAGCTGTTACGGGTTTGTAACTGGCAGTCTTTGTTAACAAGAGCTGTATCTTAAAGTTATTGTTTGTGATGAGATCAGACCTGCTCTGTTGTATTATTCAAACTTCAAATTATGTGTACTATCTTAAAAGTTAACAATAAAGGGGGACTGTTTTTGTTTGAAAGATTGTGCAGTTTAGAAAATTGTGAACATGGAAGTGGTTGGTTGACATTGCTGCTGCCTCTTAGATGCCACCTCAAGCCATGCCAGAGTTCATCAGGAAGACCCAAACAACCCCAAACCATTACCCTGCTGGCTTGAATTGTGCATTCTTATGATGGTCCAGTTACTGAACTGAACTCTGCTAGGGGTTTGGTTTTGCTTAGCTTTGCCATTGTTGGCTAGACAGTGTTGTTTACTTTTGGGGTTGTTTTCTTTTTTGTCTTCATTATGAGAATACAATAATCTTCCTGAGCTGGAGAGAGGAATGTAGTTTCCTCTTGCTGTAACTGTTATTTTGCTTGGTGTAATGTTAGTACTAAGCCTATGTGTAGTAACTGGTATTAATACAGATTTTTGGAGTTCTTAATAGTTTTTTGTTTATTGCTTGTTATGGTGTTCCATTATGTTTCTTGGTTAGGCATATCGAGTGCCTTAACTAGAAGGCTTTTTGTGTCATGGAAGATTAGTGGTTTTAAAATATTTTTCAGAGCATATGATATTGCTGATTACCTTGTTCTGATTTTTGGGATTGTTTGAGGAGGAAATACTTACCATATAATCTGGATCTTGTTAGCTAAGCACACAAATGCTTCATGAAACTGTTTTAGATAAAGACAGATGTTCTGAGGAACTTGTAGCAAGTTTATTGTCTTTGCTATTTAGACTGCCTAAGCAAAGTATAGTGACTCTTCCATCTTGAGATGATTCCAGCTCACAGTCAGATGAGATATGATCAATAGCTCTTTCTCCACTGGCATAAGAGCTAACTCTAAAAACCATTACAACTAATTTTTGGGGGGGGATAGCATGCTATATGGAAGTTCAGTGTATTGATTACTGATTAAATTTGACTGGTTTATAATTAGTTCAGGCCTATTTAGATGCCTTCACTTAAAGAAAAAGCAAACATTGGTACTTTCTGTTATTTGTAGTAACAGATTTATAGTAGCTGTAATGAAAGAGTTCAGATTGCTCTTTGTACTAACTCTGCAAGCTAAACATTTAATACACTCTATTATTAAGCTTTGTTAAAGTGATAGGTCCCCTTTGTGTCTACTGAAAGTAATTTGAAAAATAAAATGTCTGATTTATGTATTTGCTGTTTTGACTCTGCTCTCCTTAGCAGATTTAAAATTATTTAATTTTGTTTTGGTTTGTGTTATTACAGTTTAATACTGTTAAGATTTTCTGCTTATATTCAAAGGATTAATCTACTTTACCTTACAGAGTATGTCAGACTTTGTATGCGCTCACCGGTTGCCAGTAGTCTGAAAGAATTGGTGCATGACTGATGCTATATATTGCCAAATACTTTGATTCCTCTTTTAGTGAAATGGTGGGAAAGACCAACCCTAACATGTTTAAAAGCAATCTTGAAGATAGAAATCTACAGCAGCTTAAGCAGTAAAGTCTCCCTGTCAGTTTTGCTGGACTACTCAGTTTCCCCTTCAAACTTTGTTCACATAATGGTCATTTTGAAGTTGTTAGTATTTTTAATAAATGGCAAGGACCCGAATATTACTTGTCTATGGGTTTCAGGCTGACTTTAAAAAGCAATCTGAATACAAATTTGCCAGATTTGATGACATGATTAGTAACACTTGCTGTATCTTACTGTTTTTATTACCAATAGAATAGGATGTTTCATTTCTGAGTATAAGAAACTAATGTCATTCTGCGTTTTTGAAAGCAGACCAAAAAAATCACTGTTCGTTAGCATTGCTTAAATATTTATGCAGTCATGTCTAGCATCGAGCCAGTAATCTGTTGAATTTATCTGTTCATGATCAATCTGAATAATTCCTTCATGTTGTCTTTCATTTCTACTGTTTTTTCTTTTGTGGGGGTTTGATTGTTTGTGTGGTTTTGTTTTTTAGTGGGGGAGGGAAGGGAGGGAGGCTTTTACCCCCATATTTATAGTTTATGTTGCGAGTTTCGTAACATCTACATCTTTATTGTAGCTTTCTTCTTTGGGTTAACCTGTGACTAATAGAGATCAGAGGAAATGTTTTAGCTTTTTGTAGTCTTTAAGTTGCTTTTTATTCAATATTTCTCATTACTGAGTTGTCCTCACCTTTTGGGAGTGTTTTTAGTGTAATATGTACCATAAATGTGTATGTATATAGAAATTATTTGAGAAAATTGAGAAGTTATTTACATATAGCAAAAGCATTTGTGGAATAAACTCTGTTCAGATTTTAATAAGATCAGAGGATATTGGTTGGATGGGACTTTTAGAAGTTGTCTTGTCCAACCTCAGGCTGAAAGGATTATTTTACATTAATATTTATTTCTGTGGTTGCTTATGATAACTTTCTGAAGGAGTTAACAAACACCAAAAGACTCCTATTAATACAGGCTCCTTTTTTTCAGGTAGCAGCTTTCAGTTTCTATTTTCTCAATAGGACTTGAATCAGTAATTGTAACTTAATTTTATCTTTCAGTCTTCAGGGAGTAAACTACAAAGTACATCTGTACTTGTTTGTCTAACCGCTGAAGCGTTTTGTAATAGATATGGCCTTTAGTAATCTTTTACAAAGCAGATACAGCTTAGCTGCTTCACTTCTATCTTACTATGCCAGGAAGTGGTGGATGACTCACTTTTTACTAGATAACTTGTGCATTTGAATAGAAATTGCAGTTTGTTAAAATGCAGACAAAGGCACTTGAAAATTCTGTTACTAAATGCATGTGGTGGATGTATACAGAAAAACATACGATCTCTTACAACTGTTACCCTTTTTTGGAACTCAGTCTCTAAAAGTAGCTAGTGAATTGAGTTATGGGTTAAATCAAGTTGTTTAGATGTCTAAAAGTTTGCCTAGATGTCTAGTGGTGTTTCAGAAATACTACCTTGGTATTCTCCAGTGCCTTCCTTCTGTCAGATGTGTGCTGTTCCTGGACTGCTGTTAGTAAAGACTTTAAAAAAAAACAAACCCAAAACCAGTTGAATCCCATCTGTGACACAGTGATGTTTTGTAAAACTCTAGCTGACCTGAAAAATCAAGTGTTCTCCCTGGTTCTTGTTTAACTGTAAAAGATGCAGTCTTTAAGTTGCTAGTCTTTTATAGCTTGTTGTTATTTAATGTTTCTTTATTGACTTTAAGGTCTTGAATTACATAGCCTTTTGTAAACAAAACTGCATGTAATATAATGCTTTTTTTTCTTCTGTGCATTGCACAGTGATGCTGAAGTAACAGCTCATTCTGTTCCTTCATGGTTTGTGGTTTGCAGCATCTCTGCAGACAGGCAAAATAGGGGTTGTGAGTTTGGATTACAATCTTGTTTCATATGGCACATGGGAACCTGTTAACCTTTAGTCTGTGTATTTGTATGTCTGTGCTTAGTGTATCTGCCTGTAATCATTAGACAGTATCCTCTCAAAAGTACAGTTCTGTTCTCTGCTATACAGCCAATGGTCATGTCAGCTGTTAGAAATGTATCACTTCTTTCCTACTATGCTCATGTTGCGTGTAGTTAACAGACAATGTTTTGCCTGTTGTAGAGCTGTTCAATGCTTTTGTTGGCTTTAGTTTGCTTACTGCAGGTAGAAACGAATACAGTTATGCAAGATGGAGCTTCTGGTCTTGTTTTCTGGGAGTCTTATTCGTTTACTTTCAAACTGCTAAATCAAACAATTTTGCATGAGAAATTAAATTCTTGAATTCAGAAATGGTAGAAACTAAAAAACATAAAGGTACTGTAATCTGGTGTTTATGTTTTCTATCTCTGTTCATGTGTTCAGCAGGAGCTCTCCTGTAACTGCATCATATAAAGCAGATTGGCCAGAAGAAAGGGCCTCTTTCCTATATGAGGCTCTTTATTGGAATCAAATAACTGTATTCTGTTACTTGATTTGTAGATGCTAATTATCAGTGTTGTTGTAAATGGCATTTGGTTCAAGCATTTTCATGTTAGTCCTTCCCAGTATCTGTCTTTGAAAGCATAATGCTGATCTGTCACAGCTTTTGTGAGCAAAGGTTGAGTTTTAGAGAATTGCTTCTGCCCTAGGAAATCTTGTCATCTCAGCAGAGGTGAGGTGTTGCCATTGAACACTTAAAGATGTAAACAGCATTAGGAGTCATGTGTGAGGCCAAAACGGAATTCTACAGTTTTGGAACTAACAGTGAAATAACACTTGGAATAAATCTTGCATCTATCTCTTGTTAATCACTACTTACTAAAGCATGCAGTTTTAATATTTTGTTATGGGGATTCTGTCCTGGCTGGTTTACTCCCTTTCTGGTATTTATGTATGACACAGGGGCTTTCATTAGATGACTTATGACCAATGTAATTAGCATCTTCCTGATACTTTGTGGTTCCATAAAGGTGGTGATAGGGAACAAACAAACAAAAACCTCAAGTTTTGTCCAACTCACAGCATGGCTGTTGACAGCTGGGGATGTGTGTAATTGCTTAGCAAAAGTTCTAAGTACTGGTGGTAAGAGGCTTCCTGTCACTTTGTGGAAATGCACTTCTTTAGTGTGTCACCTACAGAGTAGTAGATATTCTACCTAAAGTTCTGCAGGGCTGCTTAGGAGAAATTCAGGGTACTTGATAGAAATGCATGCCAAAGCATGACAGCATATACCAAAAATTAAAAATTAAGCAAAATACACTTCATATAATTGTTTGGTTTTCTGCTGGGTAAAACTGTGTAAAATGTCTGTAAAAATTTGACCCGAAGAAACCAGTGGTAATTCTTTTAAAATGCTTTTTGCATTGCTGTAAGTTATTTAAATGGCTTAGATTGCTAATGCTTGTGCAACTACTTGTCACAATTTTTCCTTGGGTTGGAAAGAATGATTCAGTGTTGTTGAGTATGTGGTGTTCATAAATTTGCCAAATATTCATCTCGAACAGGAGTTGAATAAAAAATTTTAATGCTTGGTATAAATGAAGCTGCATCTGCTAGCTTAAGTTTATAAGCCACTTTGTTTCATGCTCCTTTGTAGTTGTACCTGTATTTGCTGTTACTCATAGAGCTGAGATAGTTCTTAGAGCTCTCTGAACTGTAATGGAAGTGCTCATATTGCTGCCAAATGTAGCTGAGATGTAACTCCAGGATATGTCCAAGTTGGCTACTAATTAACACTTGGAGTTTTAGTTAATAGAAACCCATTCAAAGCAAACATGACTTTCTGTGTATGATACGTAGAATACCATTTATGCTGGAAAGGCTCTGTGTTCTAAGATTAAAGCATCTTAAAGGTGAATAAATCCGAAGTCGGAATTAAGTTTCAGAAAGATTTATGTAGGTTATGAACTTTTGCCTGCTGTATGAACATACTAGCAGCAATAGATGGCCAAGTTCTTGGATTTAGGGACTGAATTGCCCAGGAGATCAGTTTAGGTCATAGCTTTAGCTCTTTGACAGCAAGTCCATCAGCATCATATTAAAGAAGCATATGTAACACTTAGTGTTTTCTAAATGTGAAATAATTCAAGTGGAAATTACAGTGATATAGAATAACTAGGGCTTCCTAGTTCTATCTTTGGCCTTAGTATAGAAATTGGTCTATCAAGCTGGTTTGTGAAAATGTTTGGTTCCGAATTCAAACCAAATGGTTTCGTTGTCCTGCTTATTCCCTGCTTGATGGTGTTTTGTGTTTTGGGTTGTTGTAGTAACTGCTTTGTAATTGTAAATATTCCTCTGGCCTAGTCTCAAACTTGTTTTCTTTAGATGTTCAACCACAGCACTGAATTCTTGGGGTTTACTTGCCTTGTTTTTCTCTTCTTGTGTGTCCAGCTTTCCTTCCTAAATTGTGTGCTGTTTCCCTCTGCCCTATTTTCTATCAAAAGTTTTTATCTTTATACCTTTTTTCAGCTCTGTTCGTCATTGTTTCTCCTTTGCTGCCCACATCTCCATTCTTCAGAAATTGGTGTTAGTGATATTTTTTCATTACATGTCCACACTAAGTTATAACACCATAAGCCAATACTTTGCTTTTCCGTCAGAGAGGTTAAACTTGTAGGTCTTATGGTACATAATCCATGGTAATTAATAATTGTAAACTGAAGATACAGACTAAACTGACTTCTCCTTTCTACTTGGGTATCTTAAGTGTTAGGGCACATGAGAATAAACTACAAATGCATAAACCGTGGGGAGAGTGGTGGTATTAATCCTTAAATTCATGTGGACTGTGGCTTTTCTCGGGTTTTGAACTCAATACAGAACAAAATTTCAGCAGTTTGGTTTGTCAAAGTATCGTCAATGTTGGAAGACAGATTTTATTGCTTGTATGTAAGGCATGTGCCATAAACTATTAATTTTGGATTTCATTGAGAGGTTGTAAGTTTTGTCATTATTAGTGGTTGAAAACAGTTGGATTACAATTTCTCATTTGACAGGGAGAGAAATGGTATGTCCAAGCATCACTTAGGTTCCGTGCACATGTTTAACTATGCTTAACCTGACTAATGTTTAAAACCATCTAGGCTTCCAGTGTTTGTTTTTAACTTCCCCTTACTCCCTTTTCCTGAGAAGAGTGAGCAACACCATTTCCATTGTGTGCATGTGTTGTTGGTTTTCTGGCTTTCTTTTTAGTCAGACTGAAGTTTGCAGGTTTGATCCTGAGACCTCTGTTTTTCCATGTGGATACTTTACCTCTATTACCTCCACACTACATTTTCCGAGCAATCTTCTTGGCAATAATTCATCAGAGGTACCAGGTTTATAATTTTTGTCTAGAAAAAATTAAATGGGATTTGTTGATGCTATAAAACTTGGAAATTCTGCTTTTTAATCTCGTGCTTCCTCAGTTTCCATCTTAAAAGTTTGGCTTAGAAGCAGTGGTACGCATACATAGGGGGTGATGATATAAATGTTTTGGCTTGTATGTATAAACGTTTCTGTTTGAAAGCAAATATTTCTTTTGTACGTTTCTTTAAGTTAGTTGTTGTAGAGAGATTGTGTAGTTGTAGAGTAGAACTTTGGGTGTTCATTTCTGTTTAAAACTTTGAACTCCAGAAGCTTACACCAAAACCACTTGTGTAGTACAGTGAGAAACTTTGGAAAGGCATAACCTGAAGGCAGCATAGTTCAACCTGTGTTTAGATGCTTCCAGCCGTTTGGCAAAGGATGTGAATTATTTGTTGTTGTAGAATTTTCTCTCCAATGAATTTTAGTCCTTCAATTAGGAAAGTAATGTTCCAAATGTGTGATGATGAAACGGTATCCTCATGACTTTCTAGGTTTGTAAATGCTAATTTGGCTTTTTTTCCACTCAGTGTAATGAAAGGGGAAAGAAAAAGAATTAATTTAAATGTGTTCATATGCACAGTTCCATTAACAAATACAAAAGTCAAATTGTTTCCTCTTTGAGGTTAGATTTATTATATCTAGGAGTAGTTGTGGGAGGATTAAGTTTGCTACAGAGTTGTCATTAGGTCTCCATCTCTTACTGATCTTTGGGAAGCAGGTTTGTGTTTCTAACTTGTGCACTTTGAGCTTCAAACACTATTTTTAATTTTTATTCCCGAGGACACGTAATGTTGAGGGCTCAAACTCATGCGACAATGCGCAGAAGAAATTTATGCTTAAATGTCTTGATATTAATGTAGTGTCTCAACATAAAAGTTCAGGATTAAACAGAAAACCAAAAACAGACTTTAACAAACACTGTAAGCTGAAAGGTTTGTCACCTTTTCCTGATCTACTTAAAGTAAGCAGGACCTGTAGAAGTATAACCTATGTTGTCTTTCCCTATCAGAAGTGGATTTTGTAGGTGGGTTTAGATGTTGGATCTTAACTTTTCTGGAGTCTAAAGTGGTCCTAAGTAGCACCAGAGAAATGTGAGTGATAGTCTGAAGATACATTGTAACTGTCTCTGTACAGGAATACTTTTATTTGTGTAGTGTTGTTTTTAAACATGAAAACATTTTGTTACTTTGTAAACATTATGGAAGCTTAGTTATATTAAAGCTCTCTCCTTCATGATTAAACTGCTTTCAGAGCATGATCGAGGATAATTTCGGAGCTTTTATTTACTTCATTATGGTTTCAATATCTTTTTGAGACATTGCATAACATTAACAGGCTGGAGTTTGAGCTGAAAAGCACTGCAGTCTTTTCAGAAGAACTTAAACTTGCTTAGATCCTGAATTCTACCACCTATATTCAGGAAGAGCGTATGTAGATGGTATGCACTGAAAGAAAAGATAAATAAAATATTCCGTGGTAGATTAAATAGAAATCTACATTAATATCTACTATTTAATATTTGCTTTGAGTTTACATTTTTTTAAAGGTTAAAGTGAAATAATAATCTAGCAAATGCCAAAACTATTTGCCTGTGCAGCTTTGAATAGAATTTTCAAGTGTATGTGAATTGATTTTTAATTTTTTAAATATTAAAATATTATCCTTATTTGTCTCACAGGACACTGCCTCAGTCAGTGCTTTAGGAAGGCTTGCCTTAGGGTTGAATTGGAGCTGTGTAGGAAGGACCTCTAGTGTTTCCATAATCTGGGCTTCAGTTATTGCAGAAGGTGATGTTTACTGAATAAAGGGCATGAAAAGAAAAACAGGTGTTGTCAGTGTTAAGTATGCTGCCTTGAAGAGCTGCTCTTGAATGCTGTTGCTGCTAAGTAGTTGCAAGTGGTAATTAAGATGTAATGCTGATGTTTACCATCCTAATGGTAATTAAGTAGGTTACATTTCAGTTAAGGCTAGTCACTGTTCTTTTTTTTGTGGTGTTTAACTGTGGCCTGATTAGTAGAAATGTGTAGAGTTGCTTTTGTATCTGAAGTTTGTGGAAGCTGTATTCTGAATATGTGAATTTTTAAATGCTGATGTATGCACTGGAAAAATTGAACTCTACAAGTTGGCAACCAGAATTAGTGGCCAGTTCTGACCTTTTGTGCAATAACTTAAAGTGAGGATTCATATTGTCTTTCCCAGTACTTTAAATATGAGAGCTATAAAGAAATCCTTGAAGAAATTAGGTTAGGTTGTGTTATTAAAACAAAGCATAAAAAGCTGTATACTGAACCACAAGAGAAGTATCTTGGTTTCTTCCTAAAATACACTGAAAGAGAATTATCATCTACTAGAATAACAAAAACAGTTGTTGGAGTAAGGAGGAAATGTGCTATCCCAGAGTTTTCCAGAAAGCAGTGGACTGAATTCAGGACGTCCTTAACTTTTGATGTTTTGGTAATGAAGTGCTTGTAATTTTAACGGTGGTCTTAAAGTGTGATATTGGTCTTCATGTAGCTTCTTAGCTCTTAAGGCAAAGTATGGATTGAAGTTTCATATGCAGTATTCATTTGGTAGCCTCTGTTTCATGGGTGGAATTACTCTCATTCCGTGCAGCCTTTATTTTCTGGGCTATGGCAGTAATACACAGCAGCAGTAGTAGGTTGCTATGGGTTGCTATTCCTTATAGACCAGCATTAGTCTTTGCTGGTAAGTTTTGAAAGCTTAATAATAGGAATATTGTAATCTGAAATGCACTAAAGCAAACATGGATCACTCTGCCTGTGATCTTTATGCCATAAAAGAGTAATCGTTCTTTTAGTGTTTTGGGGTTTTTTTATTTTATCTTGACACAGTTCTTGGTTTTCTCACTCTAGTAACAGGCTTCAAGATTGTATTTCTACTTTTGCACTGATTTCATGTCAAGTATGGTTTGGTTTGTTGTTGTTTTGGTTTTCTTTCCCTTTCTCCTCTTACTTCACTTGCCTGCCAAAACCTGTTTTCTCTGACCCATTCATTTGAGCTCTCCAGTGCTCTGCGTTCGAATTGGGTAGTAGCTTCCTTGGTTCAGGAGGAAGACTGAGATTATTGTAGACATACCATGAAGCGGTACAGAGCTGAAGTTGTTCAGACTGTGAAGTTTAGGAAACACACATAGGTTTTGGGGTCAATCTGTGGAAAAATCTTGGACTCCCTGGGGTGCATGCAAATGTTTTAGTGTTGCTTTGTAAGTTGACAGAAGCTTTTCTTTGTGGTTGAGGAGTTAAAGTAAAACTATAAATGCTCACAAAAGTTATTCTCTCACTTAATCACAACCCCCTGCTCCTCCAAATGATAGTGTAGCTGAAAAGTGTAGTTAGTGTAGTGTCTAAAATGAGCAGTATGTGTCCCTTGGTGCTTTTGAGGAAAAAGGAGAAAGCAACTCTGTTTTATACCCTGAGGAGGTGTTATGAGGTTAACCTCAATGCTACCTGTTTGGCAGAAATTGTAAAATTAAGGAGAGAATATTATGGTGAGGAATGGCAGACAGCCTTTCTTGTCCTTTAGGCTTCTCCATTAATTATCTATTAAATGAGGTAGAGGTGTTGTTAGTCTTGTCTCTTCCTCCCTTGTGTAAATGGAAGAGATTTGGGATATCTAAGTTTTTTGCAACCTGTCTATTTGGATGTGGGGTAGGAGGGAAATGAACTGTAAACTCAAGAACATGCCTCACGCCCTAACCATCCAGATTCGTATTAATAACTGTGTTGTGATCCTGCCTTGAGTCAGGTTATTCAAATAGTGTCTAAGCTACTTCTGTTGTTGCAAGTCAAGTTCATTAACTTGGGGAGGGTCAGGGGGAAGGAAGGAGTCTTAAGTTACTGTGTACATAATTAGGATGGGTTCTTATTTGACCTAAAGTCTGTCTTGATGCAGCAGCACAAGCCAGCGAGGAGACTGTCACATTTCGTCGTGAACGCAGCACATTTAGGCGTCAGGCAGTACGACGCCGACACAATGCAGGGAGTAACCCTACCCCTCCTACATTGCTCATCGGATCACCCCTCAGGTAGGGTATCTAAATGTTCCACCATATTTAGCATGCATGCAGCAGACCACTTCTCCCCATACCCACCAGTGTTGCCAGCAACGCACTTTTTACTTCCTTCCCCACCATAACCTCCTCGAGCTGTCACTGCATGTCACTGTGGGCTTGTTGAATTGTGCATGTGTATGTGGCACTATTTTCAAAATGAGCAGGATAGCCAGTCTCTAACATGTTACAGCTGATTTCAGATTGATAACAAAATGAACTAATGCTAACAAACCTAGACTCAGTGTTTTTCATCGAAAATTCAGAAAGTTTTATTTTCAAGCAAGGAGGAAAAACCCAAGGAAATATTATTCACTTCTCTTCCTTTTTGTTTTCTTTCTTTTAAGAAAGACAGTATGACTGTCATCACTTTTCACATCTGTAGGTAGTGAGAGAGGAGCATGATAACAAAAGCAGAATATTATAAAGAGCTAAAGTGCTCCTGCAGAGGCTCCAAATGTAAAATACAGGTGGACTGTTGTATGGACATCCTGCAACTCTTTACAGCAAAAGGGACATAATGAAGTAATAGTGATGCCTTTGCTATAGAATGCACAGTATGAAATGTAGTCATGTGGCACTTTGCGTGCCTTAGAAATGTGTAAAATATACCGTATACATGTATTCTAGGAGTTCCAACCTTCACTGGCACATTTGTTAACGATACTGAGCCTAGTGATATGTTATATACAGCAACTATGGTCTGTGAGCTTGACAGCAGTAGAAGGGGCAACCACAGTTAAGTTTTTAAGTTTGCTTTTTAAAACTTTCAATCCTGTAGTTGCCCAGAGTGTTAGAGGTTCTGGCTAGCAGAACACTGCCTCTAGAGGAAGGAATATTCCCCCCCCAATATATCAAAATAATTCTTCTTCCAGTTATATGATGAATACAAAGGAATAATTGTATGTGCTGTGTATTCTTAATGATTCTTAGCATATGCTAAGCTATCTTTAATAAATAGGAGCAGTCTGCCTTTATGTTTCAGGAGTACTAGTATAATTTTTGTTACTAGAAAAAGCTATAGAAACTGAGCAAATAAAAAGAAAATACTCTATAATAGGGGATGGGCAAGGAATTGTGCCATCTCTGTGTCACTACTGAAATAACGAAGGACTAAGTTTGTAAGATTTCCTCAGGTGGGAGGGTTGCAAGAATGATGCCTATAATCAACCAAATGAAAGGTTTATTTCTGCCACATCAAGTACTGAAAACTACTTACCTATGATTCTAGTAGATAGTGCAGTATGTAGGAGCAATCACATCGTTTCACATAATTTGATCGTGTTGCGGAACCTGGCTTGTTTAACTTTCAGTTAGTGATTTACTTTGTAGTGCAGGATGCTAAAACTGCGTTCTCTTAGATCACTTGCCGATTCTCTGTTGAACTTGTTTCTGATGGTTTTTGTGACTGGGTTTTTTGTTTGGGTTTTTTTTTGTTTTTTGCTTTTTTGTGTGTTTTTGTTTTTGTTGGGGTTTTTGTTAAAGTAGGGTAGTATAGTTTTGTGTATTCTTTCATAAGAGGTGCAGACAAATCATAAATCCTGAACTGTGCATTAGCCAGAAAACAATGAATTTTCTTGTTCATAATTAAGAAGTAGGGTAAATAAAGGACTGTTTTAAATAAAGGACTGTTTTAAACTGAGGCTTACAGCTGCCTTATTTTTTACACACTACTGCAGTCATTAGGGTTCCTATGGCTTAAGCTGGGCTTCATTGCGAGGTCATGAGAACTGAAGTTGACGAAAGGAACTTTTTAATCAGATGAGATGTGCAAGTGTGAAATAGTGGATCAAATACTTGTATTTTCTCTATGTATTTTCCGGTTATCTAAATTTGTTACTTTCTAAATATAAAAATCCAAAGAAAACTTTCTCTGACATAATAGCACATTAATAAAAATACATGTATTGTAAACGTATGCTCTGAATTGAATACTTAGTGAGGTCAGTTTTCTCAAAACATTGTGATGCTAAATGTCTGTCCTTGGAAGTGGATTTAAATTGCTGTAGTCCAGCCAAGCACCACAGTGCTTTCAGATTTGTTTGACATAAATTACACTTAAACTACCAATAAACTACCAACTGTGGAATGTATCTGAAACGCTGTTTATATTACTGTTTGATTTCTAGATGAATAGTCTGAAGGCTTTTCTTTATATGGGTAGCCTAATTTTAGTATAAGTTTTATGTGTTGCTGGAGGAAGAAACCCTTAAAGATTAGAATAATGTGCATAAGGAAGAAGTCTAATGAAATACAAAAAAAGATGGGGTTTTGGGGGGGGTTTGGTTTTGTTTTGTTTTGCCAGCTATCACCAAGTATCACTGCAACTGTACTGGCATTACTTGCATATGCTAGTGGTGATCTGCCTGTCTAGTTCCTAATATTGCTAATCCATGTGCTTTCAGATGTTAAACTTCTAACAGCATTAGATTCACCCATATTTTGTTGCCTTGATGTTACTCCTATTGTATTCTTGCCAGCAAAACCTTAATTTCCTAATCTCTAACTGTGGCATAATATTGGATGTCGTGAGGATATTACTTTAGAACCTGTGGAGTTTAACCTGATATTTGCTTTTTTAAATATTTCCTACCCATTATTGCTATTAATTTTCATTTCCCCTGTGGAATGTTTAGTAAATGAAACAATGGCACTATATGCATGTATGTTTGGCAATGGTAGACACTTATGTAAAACCTGATCTAGTAAATTCTGTTTTGATGCCAAATTAGATATGAGAGTACTTTGCTGAGCAGCTTAAAAACCAAAACAAAGAAATTCAAACCTGGCACAAAACAACCAGTCTCCTCTGCTTCTGTCCTGCCTACATGTCAACAGTGTTTTGGGCACTTTAAGTATGCATCATATGTAGTCAATGGTGTATGCATGTGTGTCTGATATGAGGACCATCTGTTAAGTGGTTGTCCAAAGCAGAATTTTTGTTTTATAATGAAGTTGTCAGGCAGAGGATTTATCTTTTACAAATCAATGCAATTTGTTAATGCCTGGTTTGGGTTTGTTGTTGTGACAGACGGATAACCACTGAAAGGGTGACTTTGACTATACCTTTTGATACATAGCTACTAAAGGGAAAGCAGTATTGTTTAGCATTGTTTTGGTGTTGCTGATAATACTGGCGGGACACAATGAAGGCTGCACACCTATGAGCTTCCTTAGGGCTTTTGTTGCCATGTAGCTTACTGAGAGCTTTGCATACAGCAGCAAAACATTGAATCTGAAGTTCAGATTAAGATATGTTATAATAGAATAAATAATGAATTGTATTTTTTACTTAACAAGCTGTGTGCATGCCTGCTTTATTTTGCATGAGCTTTTCTGAAGACTTATTCTTAAATCCTTGTTTTGTTTTCCAGTAGATGAAAAGTAGATGTTATAGAAAATACTGTTGAAAGCAAGTACATTAGATGTAACAGCTCAGCGCTTAGTAAGATCTTACTTTTTCAGTTGCCTCACTTGCCAATTGTAGCATCATGGTGTAAATAGTGACATCTTAAAAGCACCAGGTGATACTCTTTTGAAAAGTGTTTAAGATATTTTCCATAGTCTTTTTAAAGTGTAAATTCTTTTGTCTGAAAGATTTCTTAATTTCATTGTCTCACAGCTACTGACTGTGACATGTAGCTTACTTAAATGCATAAAATGAAGGATAAAAAAATGCTAGTCTTGCAAAGTAGGATGTGGTATAGACAAGTGTAAATGTCATGTTTTCTGATACTTTGCCATGTTTAATATTAAACAAGCTATTAAAAAAATAGCTCTATAAAATAGCTTTGCAATGAGAAGGCTGTGAAGAGAACTGACATTTTCAAGCATTGTCAATTCATGTGGCTGTAAACTGACACAAATTCTGGAGCCCAAGTTGGCTTTTAAAACCTGTTTTTATGTGCAAGTATGTGTGAGTATAGAAGAATTTCTTTGCAGTAATAATACTGATTAATGAAGTTCTTGCCGTGTTGTCAGAGTAACTTCAAAAAGACTTAAGTCATTAATTGGCAGAAGTTTTATAAACATTCTATAGGTTTCTGAATTCAAATGCTTTAACTATAGTCATCTACGAGGTCTGTGGTAGTAGTTTGTGGCTACTAACAAAGCCTAAAGACTGTAGAGTGTGGATTAGTAGCAAGAAAGGTGATGTTATTGTGACCAAAAAAACCCGAGCTAATTAAACAGTTGATCAGGTTGGCTAAATGAGCAGAAGTCTTTAATTACCATGAGAAGACTGGGATAGTCACTGTTGTGTGGAAGTGATACTTCAGGTTAGTCTACAATTAGACTAAGCATCAATAATTTGCTTTACCTCCCACAAATTAAGGCTTGAAAGAGTATACTACTTTATAGTGACTTGGGGAGATGTTAGCAATACTGCTTCTAAGAAGTAAGATAAGAACTGTATCTCTAGATTATTGATGTAACTAGTGTCCAAATACTGCTGTATGGAATTCATGGGTTATCTTAACCCTAGTAAGTGGGTTCTTAATGCTATACTCCTGCAAGTTTTCCTCTTTAAATTAAAAAGTCTTGTTTTGCTTCACTTCTAGCTACCTTTCTCTTCTTCCCGGTAATGTGTCCCCAATCCGTGTTTTCTCGTAGCCTTCAAGATGGTCAGCAAGGCCAGCAGCCCTCCTCCCAGGTCAGAGTGCAGTCCCGCTCCCCTTCCCAGGCAGCTGTGCTCGGCGCTAGCGCCTCCTTGCTGGTGAGAAATGGGAGTGTCCACTTAGAAGCATCACATGCCGCTGCATCTGCTGTAGGTGGTAGCAGTTTGCACGATGAACTTGGTATGCAGGCCTTATGTAACCTTGGTGACATGGAAGTTGTAATGCGGCACACGTGTTGGTAATAACGCGGGGAAAGGCAGCTGAGCTTAGCTCTGATGTTGAATCTTGTAGCTGCGTTTCTTAGAAGATCATATTGCTCATAAAGTCCTTGCCTTTCACAGTTGCCTTTCCAGGCACTTTCTTTAACAAATGCTCAATGAGAAATGCTCTGGGGATGCATAGATACGAGTAGTGATGCTGTGAGAGCTTTCATTACTTGAATGATGTAACTTGTGTAATACATAAGTGTTTTTGCATTGTCACAGGTGTTTGAGCAGAGATTGTGACCAACTTTGGGGATCCTCTGGTTTCTGAAAAAAAAATATTTGTTACAGTTCTTAGGAATTCTTGATCTTTTTTGTGTGTTTTTTTTTTTAAAGATGAGTCTTGCTTAGCTGCTATTCAAAAAAAGAAATCATTGTGTGAATGAGTGCTTTATTTTTTTCTCTACACCTTAATTTAGGAGCTTGAGATTGGAAGAAAATCTGGACTCTTTCTTACATCAGATATGATTTCATGGAACCTTACAGTACCCCTTAGTTCTTCATGGTTTTATTTTATGTAGTATTCTTAACTATTTATTAACTTCTATGTAGCTAATGAAAATGCTAGGGAGAAGGAAGCTAAGACAGTCAGAAGTGACTGGTCTCCTGTGGCACAGTAACTTGGGCAGGTGTGGTAAAGCTCCTGCAGGGATCTTGGCAACTATCTATTAATGGCCTGAATTCCTGATGACTTCAGCATTAATATGGAGCTCTTCTTCAAATTATTAAAATGGGTGTCTTTAGAACTGACAGTTATTAGTGACAGTATTTTGAATACCTGTCGGCTGTAGTAACCTAAAAGTACAAGTTAGCTGAGAACATGGACAAAATATCTGTTTCATTCCGTACTGTGCTGAAACACAGATAAGTGAATTACCATGTAACTCCACTAGTGGGGAAGACCTAGAGTTGTCAGGCTGCAGTACCCCTATAAATGAGTTTGGCTAACAAGTTGCCATTCATCTATATCATCTAGCTGCAGTATAAGGAAACATTGAATATAAGCAAAACTGAAAGTAACCCTGACAATCTGAGTTGTTTTATGAAACTTAACAGATGTGATATATGCAATCTGATTATGGCTCTCCTAGACAGAAGTTTTAATTCTTCTATCTCAAGTCTTGTATGTGTCTATGAAGTATGAAAGCTTATCACACAAGTGCAAATTTCTTTATATAATATAGACACTTGTTTGAAGTATTGGAATGTGATTCTGAAATTCAAGAATACAGGCTATATCTGTCCAAGTGAATGTTGAGAATTATTCTTAAGGTATTTAAGGATTTGGTTCTTTTTAACCTAAAAAGTAAAGTCAAGTTTTATAGAATTCAAGATTTAATACACAATCTGGGTAAGTTGGAGTTGCTTAAGAACTTACACTGTGTTGTAGTAATCAAAGTGGACACTTAAGACATTCAGTATTATGTTTGGGCTCTCTAAAAAGGCTTATTCATTGCGCTTGGTGTACATTGGAATGTATTCATAAGTCTGTGTAGCTGAATTCTGCTGAAATTTTGTCTGTACTGTGTTCATAGTTACAGTGGGCAGCACATGCATTTAGGAGGCACAAAGCTTCCAGGATCTGATCAGTTAAAAATATTGACATATAGTAGGCATTTATTTCTGATTCAAAGTTTTGAGTGTCTGTTTAGAAACCTTCCATGAGTGCAAGCAGCCATTCCAGGCAACATCTGGTTTTACTACTTTAGGAAAATTTTCTAGTTTGTGTAGCAGGCTTTGTGGGACAGGTACTATCTTTTATTAGAGTTAAAGTAGTGGCGAAATGGTGCAGACTTTCACAGGCATGATTCCTTTATCAGGCTTGACACGAGTATCTTTCCTTGTAACTGGTGTATGGCTTTTTGGGGTTTTGTTTTGGGCTGGATTTTTTTGTTACTGTCAGTCAGGAATGAACACTTGCTGTTGTTTTTGCTGTGTTCGAAAAAATCTCACAGTGAAAGATGACCCCTGTTACTTTACTGTAGATTGTGTGTGACTTGGAGGTGGTGGAGGGTAGCAGTTTTGGGTTTTCTTTAGCATTTACTCTTATGTGATCACAGCAATGCAGGTGATACAGCTAATTTCTTGTCACTGTAGAAATCACTGCAACTAGCCAGCATAAAAAATAGAAACTGGGAGAAAGATATGGAAACAAAACTTGATTTCCAGGAACAGGAGAATACCAGTGACATGCAGCAGATACTGCTATGTGTCTCTGTACAGTGCATGTGAGAAATTATTTTCTTAATGAAATTCTATTAGCGTTTTCCAGTTTTTCTGGAAGACACACAGGGCATGTGTTAACTTACATTAAAAGGCCCCGCATTTAGGACTTCTGTTTTTTTGTGCACCAGTGCAGTATCTGCTTCTACTCTTTCTCCGCTTGCATGCTGGATGTCAAGCTGTGGTTTTTAACAAGATGAACAATGTTAATTTTTTTTTTTGTGTTAAAGGTTTGTATCAACTTGATTCTTGTGGCTTATTTTACAAAGGGTGACCCTTAATCTGTCATGCCTGTCCTAAGTTTAATCTGGTAACTGTGTGGTTGTCTTCAACTGGATGTTGTCCCAAGAATAAGGCAAGAGATGTTTTGAGGCGTTATCTTTAGTCTTCCAGGCTTGAAGTAGAAAGATTTTTATTAATTACATTGCTATTTTATGAAGGGTGAGGGGGAAGGAACTTGAAGTGATGGCAAAGAAGCTTATTGTGGAGCAGTAAACATGAAATAAATAATAGGAGGAATGCAGGACAGAAAGGAAAGGTGGCAAACCAGGTGCCATGCTTATATGCAAAATTAATATAATAGGAATCCAGCAAGCAACAAAATGTATACTGTGATTTGAAGTGAATGACAGTCTTGAGAGCACAGTGTGGCAGTGCTAGTGTCTTTTATTCTCAGTGATAACTGATTATTGAGGCACATAGGTGAAGGGTGGAACTTTTCAGTCCTTGCAGTGAGGGATGTAGATGTTAAGAATTTGTCAGGTAGTTAGGAATCCATGTACTGAGTCACTAGAACAGATGCCCTGTTTCTGAAACTGGGGTGAAATAACAGCCTCTTGTCCTCAGCTAGCTGATTATTTATTTTGTTTTTATTTTCTTTTTAATCTAAGGAATGCTGGGTTTGTGATTGAAGAGAGCTGGTCATCTGCAGTTCTACAATACAATTACCCTGCCGTGTTGAGCTTTGGATTGTGTCACTTTTATGCAAGCAATAATCTTTTAGATTTATTGAAGTATTTTAACTGATGAAAGCAGTTGGATGGTCTTAAAGACAGAAACTTTTTCATTAAAGATAAATATATACACTTATTACTTATTTGATTAAAACCAATTTAGAATCAGTTCCTCAATACCTTTTATAATTAAGTAGACATAATTTATTTGGGACAGATGGGGGAGTGTTTTCAAAGCTACAGGTAGAAAATACTTCCCATTGTTCCTATGGAAGATACCCCTGTTGTAGTCTGTAGAATTCTGCATAGTTTGTAATTCTTTGTTTCTGTATGAAGTCTGTCAAATACAGTAGCTTAAGTGTTCTAACTGAAAAGTCTTAAGTTTTCATACTGCAGCTGAAGGTAAAATTTTGACCTTCAGGCATGATAGTGCTTTGGATGCTACAGGGTATTCCAGTTCTGATGGCTTTGGGTTGGCTGACTAGGATTTCACAGCTATTCTTACAGGTAGTAGATGGCTGTATCTTGATCTAATGATGATGTAGACTTCACCATGTCAACTGTTAGCAACATTCAGAACTAGTTTGAGAGGTTTGAAACAAAGTAGTATTTATTAGATGGAAAAGTAGGAAATATACTGAAAGTAGCTTAGCTGAAGAAACCATCACAGCATCATTTTATTTCGATCCTGAGTGGCTGTCTTTCAGGTTTCATCTGTGTAAGCTCATCAGCCTGTTGCTTTCATTAATCCCTGTAACTGTGGGTACACCAGTTCATACAACGTGAACTCTTATGTGGTAGTCTCTGGACTTGGTGATGAGAAATTTGTCTTTTGAAGCAAGAAAGCTTGTTTCAAAGGAAGTGCATTTGTCTTTTCATGTCGGAATGAAGACACATTTTGGATTTGTGTGCCTGAGTATGCATGAATTTGTTTTGTTATTTCTATAGCCTGATCCAAATAGAATATTGTTTGGGGACTTTAATTTGCTAAGAATTCACAGCCCTCACTTTGGGGGCTGAGGCGAGTTACAAGCATTTCTGTTTAGTGGATAAACATGCTATTGGCTGTATTTCTTCATTTGTAAAGTCAACTTTTGAGTCTGTCATTTGTTCACAATAACAGTCCTCAGAGGAGAAAGGAAGAACTTCTTAAGCTTCTTCAGAGCACTGTGGTAGAGCTAGGAATGGGAGGGACAAAAAATGACTAAGGTAACTAAAATTGCTAGGTGTATCCATAGACGCTGAATCGTGTGAGCATTGAAAAAGCTTCATTCGAGTCTAACTGCTGTGAGGAAGCTGCTGTTTTCTTATGGTTTAAAATTAAAAATTAAAATTAAGTGAAAATTAAAATTTAAAAATTTTAAAATTAAAAAAATTATTTCATTGATGGGATTTCAAAGCTGAGCCATAGAATATCCAGTCATACCTTAGCATTTGCATCCTCAGTAGCACTGAACAGTCTTGTCATCTTTTCTACTCTGGATGATTTGAGTTTTTTCCAGTGAGCCTTTTGGTGGTGGTGGGGTGGGGGGGAACGAAAACAACAACAAAAAAACCACAAACAAACAAACCCCAACATACTACATAAAAAAAGGGGGGGCAGAAAAGGGCAGGCAGCTTTGTTTTCTTGAAAAGCCATGCCTGTCTTGACAGCTAACTTGTATTAGGAAGCCCATATAAAGTAGGGGAGTGAATTGCAAGTATGGTAAAACCTGTGTCCTGCTTTGCAGCTTGTGTAAAAACAACTGGAATTAAGTGTTCTGTCTCTTTGCTACCTCTCTATTAAACTTAAGCAGATTTGTTTTATCCCACCACAGCTATGATGTACTTCCTATATTTGTATTGCTGCTATAAATTTTGACAGATTCAAAGATACGTCTTGAAAGTAATGTATTGTAACCTCTGTGACTAAAGTTTCATTAATTTTAAAATCTGAAAGTTCAATTCTAAGGATTCCTAAGGACTGTTGGCCAAATGATTTTTTTATTCCATAATTTGTGTAATGTTGTCCTGACTAGAATCTGAAATGTGTTCTCTAATGCCTTCATGTTTGCTGTTGAAATTGGTTTTTTACTGATGCAGTCAAAAGACCTTATGTGTAACTTAAGGTTGGTTATTAGTTGTGGTAAGGAAGATTCCTAATGTCTTGCTCTAGTTTAAATTCTAAACAGTAACAATTGTTTACTACAGTATGCATGAAAACCCAAAAGTTAGTTAATTGAAGCACTCCATTAAAACCTTAACTGTTTAGGAAGAAACTCTTTTAACAAGTGAGCTTTCAACCTGTGTTTCCCTACAAAGGGCTATAGCAGAGGTAATTAAATACTGAGGGCTGTTGTGTTAATGAGCTCTGACACACACTGTATGTGACTCTTGCACTATGTACCTGGCAGAATGGTTGGTCTTAGCACATCTGTGGTATGGGTCTAATTGGCCTGAAGTGCATCTTCTGAGAGTAAAAAGTTTTATAAAGACATATTCAACATACCGGTGTCTTTCCTTAGTGTCACTGGTTTTAATCATCCAATTTGAGGTGTTTAACCTTCTTACTTTCATGCACATCTGTATTGGACTTCAGTGTTTGTGGGTCTGAAGAGAGTTTGAACAGGATCATAGTGTGTTTAAGAAAAAAACATAAAAATCAATCCCCCCCAATATCAGAAGCAGGCTATGCCCTTACAGAAGGGAGGAAGGCTCAAAGCTCTGATCTCATTAGGCATTTCTCCTCAGTCTGCTTGTTATCCTGTATCAACAGAAGAAGAAAGAGCTATAAGATATGCAGCTGAGAGTTGTAGTTTTTTCCTTCAGCTGCTCCGGAGTGGGACTTTTTTGTTTTATGTAAGCAGATCTGAAAATATTGCATGCTTTTCATCATGGCTTAAGAGGGGGTTTCAGCTAGAAGAGATGGAGAAGTAGGCAGTTTCAAAATCTGCTTCCTGCATTCAATTCAATATACTGAACCTGGCCTTCAGGGGAAATTACAGTGCTTCTGTCTCTGATCAGGCTATTGCGGGAGATGGGCACTGTAAAACATCACATTATAAGGTAATTTATCATTGGAGTTACAGTATCTGGCTTTTTTGCAAATTGTATATTTAGGAATAGCTTGATATTGTTCATTCAACAAGCTTTTAATAGCAACTTCAGGAAATCATGGTTAATGGATTCCTAGTAACTCCAAATGGATTATCTGAGATGTTCGTTTTCAGTTTTCTGTTCTTACAGTGAAGCACCTGCTTCTGGCTTATAGACTAAGTCTATTCCTACAATTCCTTTTTTAAGTTTTCTACAGGTATAACTTAGGAAGCATCTCTAGCCAGTTCTTTCAATCTTTGTTTATTTTCAAATAGATATGTGCACCTCAAAAGAATTGTATTTAGGGCACTTGAGGAGTTTCGGCTTTAGCTGACTGTCATTTTTCTTTAATGCTGATAATGACGGATACACTGATTGCTCTACTTCAGGTGGGAGGGATGAGGAGGAACTGAAGATAGTCATGGCAAGTTGTTTGCCTTGTCTTCTAAGGGGATGGGGAAAAGGCTCACAATGTGCTTTTGTTTTGTTGATAGTGACATCTTGTAAATACAAACTCCTAAAATTCAGGTCTGCAGTTTACTATATATGTGTCATGTAAAATGGTATGAGAGTTGAGTAGCTAATGTCTTGTCTGCATTGGTGACACATTAATGTGTAATCATATTTTATATTTTGACACTGATGTAAATTTAGATGTCTAAGCTGATCTCAGTAATAAGTGAAACAAACTACTGCGAGTGGGATGAAACATCATAAAATTCTGACCTGCTTTTGACCTTTTCTTTAACAGGTAAGTTCAGTTCTACGCTCTACGAGACAGGGGGCTGCGACATGTCACTTGTGAACTTTGAGCCAGCTGCAAGAAGAGCATCGAACATCTGGTGTGTGTGAAGGCCAGTCAAGAGTGATGATTCTTGTCTTACTGCAACCAAATAGTTGATTTTAATTTTAAAAGGTTATTTAGTATGGACTACCAAAAATATAGAATATTATCCATGTACTTTTACTTTTGAAACCCCAGTGAGTTTTATGAGAAGATGACATTAACTGCATAGTTTTTTTGTGGGTTTGTGGTTTTTTTGGTACTTAAATAAAGCTCGGAAAATAAAGACTGCTATTGCTTAAGCAATAAATGTCCAAACAGACAACTTGACATGCATTTTTGATTGGCTTTAGAAAGTCTTTAAGGATTTAGACCAGGTTTTGGGAAAGTAGGTAGCTGCTGACCATAATGGCTTTTAACTTACTTACAAATGAACTTCCAATTGTGAAGCAAATGTAAACTGATAAAATTTGTTCTCACGTTCATAAATGGCATGAAACAATACATGGAAGTGTTGACATGCCTGAGGGTTGGAGCTGAAATAGCCAGCTATAGACTGGAAAGTTCATCTGCTGTTGGAAAGATGCCCTTTCTCTGAAGGGACAGGAGAAAGAAGAAAGAAAAACAAGGCAAAACCTCCTGTCCCCCTGCAATCTGCTTCACTAAATAGAAACACTGTGAAGCTATTCTCATGCGAAATATCACAAATTCCTACCACATGTAGAAGGAATAGCTATTGGAATTATGGAGCAATGGAAATAGAAGCTCCCATATTCAAATCTTGTGAAATTGTGCAAGTGCCTTTTGTAGAGTTGAGCTTTGACAAAGTTCTGTCTTCCTTGCACAAAGCTGCCAGTGCCTGCCTTCTACTGCTTGCATGTTCTAGATGCAATGGCTTTGCTGATGGCTGCTGTTACGAAGTTACATGCACTAATGGAAGAAACAAACTGGCCACATCCAAATAATCAGATCTCACTTTCAGAGAATACTGGACTTCTAGTGAAGTGAAATTGATAACAAAGAATGTTTTTATCTTAAGGCAAGGAACTGAAGGAAAGTTGCATAAATTTGATACAAGTCTTACAGCCATGTGATTTACATGGAAAACAAACATCCAAAAGCTATCCAAAATTGGGGAAAAAAGCAGTGGTTGGATGTGGACTCCCATACAGTAAGAGAAATTTCTCCTCATCTCTAATGAATGGAAATTGCAAAGTAATTTTGCTTTTCTTTACCATAGGCTTAAGTTTTATTTAAAGTTGTTTTTCAGAAGGTATTTAAGATTAAATAATGCAATATACTTGTGTTAAGTATGTACTATCTGGGGCAGTCTGGGGTCCTTGGTAAAAACAGTACTGAATTAACATAAACTCTGTAAGTGAACATATAGAAGACTCTGTGCTGCTCTAGAGATGTTATGTGTGTTTGCACATCAGTAGCTAACAGATTATAAAACATTTTTTTCTTTTTTTTTCCCCAAGGGGAATAATTACTATCATGTTAACCCTTGTTGGACAACTCTGGGACTAGGTGTTGAGAAAATTATACCAAGGTTAAAGAGTCTCCTGATTCGCTGTGGCTACAGAAGTTGCCATAATACACAAGACTAAGTGCATACTTGTATTTAAAACATGACTGAAGGAAAAACTTAAATATTTTTAGAGAGGACTTGCGAGGAGTCAAAATTAATTTGGGACACTAGAAAATTAAGAGTGGCCTGTTGAAATAAAATGTAGTTTTATAATCTGAAGTCTTTCCCCTGTTCTTATAGTGACACGGACTCTCACGTATCGAGTTCTACCTCAGTTCGCTTTTATCCACATGATCTAGTAAGTTTTTCGTCTTTATTTCTAAAGCATGCAAAAAATGAGAAGGCTTTCAAATTTTATAGCACTGATTAACCATCCTGTGTGGTAGTTCTCTGTTCTTAAGAAGAATTTTTGCCTGGATTTAGATGAAGATTAAGTATGTATTGTTGCAGTGTCTTCATATATACGTACAAATTCATCTTTCTGCATAGTACTTGAAAAATTAAATAGAAGTGGCTTTCTCTGATCTAAAGCATAGTTATTTTTTAAATCACATGAAATTGTTCTGAGATACCGTGTAAAGGTTTCCAGAGGTAATAACTTGGCCAGAGCTTTCCTTCTGTGCTAAGGTCAGCAGTCAGCAGAAAGAATAAGTTTCTTGTTCTGTCCAAGAGAAACTCCAGAAGTTTTCCTGAAAGGAATTGAAAAATCTGTCATTGGAATCTGTTGTACAGAATTTTAATTCGTATGCAGGAGTGACTGGGAAGAAAGGCAGAGGCTTAACTGTTAAATACCACAAAGAGCTTTAGAATTCTTCAGTTTTGTGATCTCAAGCCTTTTACATTATTGTAAAGTTCAGGCATACCTGCAATCTTAATTAATTCTGAAGTCTTACATTGCTGGGTCAGTGCGAGAGGTCATGATTATGATCATGATCCTTAAACTAGGAAACCAAAGTATGTTGAAGTACCTAATGGCCTAATCAAGAGGGAAAATGAAATTTGAATTCAGCATTTGGCAGAGGAAGACAAGGCCTTCATTTGCCTGACTGTGCTTTTGATCAAGAATGTGCTTTTTGTACCTGGTGTCTGCTAGAGGAATTTTCTTTGCTTTTCACCATCCCCCTTGAAAATGTAGCCCTCTAAAAAGAGGCTCCATTTTCTCTCTTGTGCTGTCCGTTTACTAACGTGAGGGGAATGGTTCTGCTTAATGCAAACTTGTACTTGTAAAAGCTTAGCCCATGTGTCTTAATTGAAGTTTTCCACTGAAATTTATTGTTAGTGTTGGTGAACGTTATGGTGTTTCTGCCTTTTCAGAAACCAAATTTTTTAAAAGCTGTCAAAAAAGCATCTGTTTTTTGACACAGGTTATGTTGGATAGTATGTTTTGTATTATTGAAATGCCTTTAGGAAGGCAGTGTTTCCTGCTTGTGTTTTTCATTAGTATTTTTCTAGGAAGGCAGAGGTGGCTGAGCAAAATTAAAGTATATTAATGCTTTAAGGAGTCATTAAAAAAAATCAAAGATGAAAAATTGAATGTTAAACTTTATAGGGGTTTGGATGTTCAAGTTTTTTTACAGTTATCTTAATGCTGACACTTAAAGGTTTCTTTGCCTGAGAAGATTGAGAGTTTTTTCTTTCATTAAATGATGGTATAATGATGTGATGGTATAAAGGGTGGTGCATTAAGAGGTCTCTTGGCCTGTTAATGAAACTAAGAAAATGGGTTAAATAACGCTTACATACTGTAGTAACTTTTTAACCTTCGGAGCACTCTTCTTGGATGTCCTGGTTGTTCCTGTTACTGTGATTTCTAAAGAACTCTATAGAGTGACAAACTACGAAGTAAGAGTTATAGTCAGTGATAAACAATACTTAGTAGTTGGTGCAGAGCTTTTTTTAGTTTGTCTCTCAGTATTCTGAATGTCATGAGTTTGACCACTGATGCATGCATATATTGTTTTGTCCTGCAGAAACAACCATTCAAGCATGGGTGTGCATGCAGGTCAGCTAACTTGAAGAAATGTGTTGCAATTTATTTAAAGTCAGTGTTGGATTATTTTTGTAGTATACTTTATTCCTGTTCACATATCAGTTTACTTGTCTTCAAATTTGAAGTTTTTGGAGTAAATGGGATAATGTTCTTGGAAGACATGTTTGTACTTCATTTGAAATAAGGGTATGCTAAAATACCAAGCAGTTATGTTGTATGGAAACAATTGTTGCTGTTGATGCTACTTATTTGCCATAAGGACAGGAGAAGTAAGTAGAAGCCTGAGAACCAATACTGTTTAACAAGGAAACTTCTCAAAAGTGAAACTAAATAATTCTAGCAATTTTCTCCAAAGCAGTTTACAATAGAATACAGTGATAAAATAAAAATGAGCTTTTATTAATACTGACTTTCTTTTAGCTTTCTCTTCCTCAGATCAGGTTGAACAGGCTGCTTACCATGGATACAGATCTCCTGGAGCAGCAAGATATTGACCTGAGCCCTGACCTTCAGGACCACATGCAACCTCAAGAGGAAGCAGCTCAAAAAGTCAAGCAGTACTATCGCTTTTGGATCCTGCCTAAGCTTTGGATTAGCATCAATTTTGATAGATTAACTCTTCTGGCTTTATTTGATAGGTGAGATCTTCATATGCTACTAGACCTCAGAAAGTAATGATTAAGAAACCATAACTAGACTGTAATCCAGATAAAGATATATTCTTAGAGAATTTTACTTATTTACCATATTCTGAATGATTAAAGAATAATACGAAATGCAGTTTTTCTAAAGTAACAGTTGCTAATCTCCCTTTTTCTCTGGTGATATAAAAAAGGAAAAAAGAAAATGCCTCATTTTGCATGGATGGGCGATAATGTATTTGCATGGTAAAAAAGAGAGATTTGTTGCTAATCTTTAAAGCTAGAAAATAACCTCCAAACAACTAATTGAAAGGGTCTAGAACCTGGCATACACTTACATTACTTCAGCAAGTAGAGAAGAGTGTACTTGTTGTTTCAAAGCATTATTCCCAAGGGCCTTTGAACACTGCAACCTGTTGTCCCTGCTGTATTTACCTAGTGGAATAAAGTGGAGGTGAACCCATTTAAAAAAAAAGTTACGAACTTCTGGAATATATAGGGTATTTAAGTTATAGCAATAAACTTCCTTGAGATAAACATAGTAGTGATTCTTTCCAGGAAGAAATATTATTCTGTTCTTAATCACTGCCAGTATCATATGGAATTATCTTTATTCCACTGGGAATATATTAGTCAGTGGAGTGTATTTTTAGCTTCTTTGTTATAAAATCATGAATGACAGCCTATATGCAAATAAGCTACTATGTATATTTTCACAGGATTGTAGTCATCCTCTGTGCACATTGAATATAGATTTATGTTACCGACCATTCTTCTGGTTGAGCATTTAAATTCTTCCTGAAGTTGTTTGTTGAAGTTGTCTTCTGCTGTTTAAAAATCAGTTCCATAAGATACTAACTGCTTTCAGCTATTGTTGAAATCCTGGTAGCTTCTAGCTTTCCTAAAGGACAGTGTGTTAGTATAGGCAGTGCAGGTTCAGATCTATTCTTAACTGGTTTGCTACCAGCATCATAACTCCTGTTAAGTTCTGACCCTAACTGTTCCCTTGCAGCTTTTTTTCTAGACTTAGTTAGCTTTTAATTCTTTTTTATTTTTGTTCTTTTTTTTTTTTTTAATCTCCCTCTAATACAGGAATCGTGAGATCCTTGAAAACGTGTTAGCTGTCATCCTAGCTATTCTAGTTGCATTTCTGGGCTCCGTACTTCTTATAGAGGGCTTTTTCAAGGATATTTGGGTCTTCCAGTTCTGCCTGGTAATAGCCAGTTGTCAGTACTCACTGTTGAAGGTATTTTAATTTCTATCTTTGCTTTCTATAAACAATAGCAATAACTTCTGTTGGGTGTTGCTGGTTAGTTAGAACTTTACGGAAAAACCTGCATGCTTATGATTTAAAAAGAAATGAGTAAACTTCAGTCTCATGGAAAGTTTGATAGGTTGTTATACAAGGTCACTGCACTAGAATGGTTCTGTTTATGTTTGTTAAACAACTCTTTATTTGCTGTTCTCCTGCACTTTATTGTTTTCCTAAAGAGGAGCATATTACTGGTTGAAAACAGCCTACAAATTAAACTTGTAGGGATTTTTTTGTTTGGCTGGCTTTGGTTTTTTTTATTAGTGAATACACCTCAATGCATTCATATTAAGCAGTTATATCTAGGCATATTTTTAGTGAGAATCTTAGGGTTTTTTAGAAAATTGTAATTTAAAGACTGTTTCTTTAGGATTAGACTATTAGGGTGGACATTAGATTTAAAATTAAATTGCATAATATTTTTGTGCTTAAAAATACAAGTTTTAAAAATTGGGGTTTTTTTTTTAACAAAAACTTAACACCTTTGGTGATAGATGTATACTTTAACAGATTTTATGTTTTGATGCATTGTGCTATTTAAAGGCTGTACAGTGGTTTGATAATTGTGAAATCAGTTGTAGATGTTATTAGAAGAACTTTAATCAAGACAGCTGGAGGGAGGGGGAAGAGGTATATGCATTTACCTGTAGATGGGTAACTTTACTCTTTCCATTTGGTTTTCAGAGCGTTCAGCCAGATTCTTCTTCCCCTAGACATGTAAGTCATAGGCATATGCTGCTGTACTTAATCCTGCAGAGAGAACTGAGAAGCTCCACAAAGCATTGATCTTTTTGGTTTGATCTGTTTGGCATTTCTATGTGCCTTCTCATAAGGCACAAGAGGCTTATGTTGTCTTGGTGTGTGAGAAGAGAACTGATAATATTTTTTTCTTTCTCCCCCAATATGTCTGTATTTAACAAATCATGTCCTCCCTGTTTTAAGACCAGCTTTTGCTATAGAGCCATTTGTCATAGGTTTTTTAATGAGTCTTTAGTATTACTCAAGCAATTATACTGAGAAGTATTCTTAATGTTGAAATTTACTATGCTGGTATGAACTGACACAGCTTTGTTCTGCTCTGGTCTTGTAGATCATTCAGTTGTCCTAGTATGCACATAGACTTACTTATATTTTTCAGTCTGTTTAGACTGAGTAGGCAATGCTCTAGTGAGCGTTAACTTTTGAGCATGGAAATGTTAATGTGCTAGTGTTTCACAATATGTTTATATTCTATTATGCATATGCTAGATTGCCAAGACAAAATATTTTCATTGTGCTTTTTCATCTCATATTAGGATATTATTCCTCTGCAGCAAGTAATATTTCTGGTGGTAACTTGTATGTTTTAATGAACACACAAATACATATATATATGTCCCTTTCTACCCCCGCAGGAACAATATCTGAGTAATAAACTTTTATTGCTCTTTTTTCAGACTTTATATATTCTCACTTGCTTATGAAGCCTAGTCAGACTTTCTCTGGCATTGAGTATTGCAAAAAGCATGCTTTAAAATTTAATGGACAATAAGGGTAAATGTAACTTAGTCTAACTTAATCTAACTGTTGTCCTCATTATAAAGCCACACAAAAAGACTTACATCACTGCAGTGCAATTCATTAAGGATTTTATGAACAAAACTTAAGGATGTGACAGGACATCAACTGTTGAGCAATGACTAAATTTTGATTCCGAAATTACCTGTAATAGAAGAGTATTGGTTACTTTTTCTGCTAATTATGAAGCAAATGTTCTATTTTCTATTTTAAACAGGGTCATAATCGTATCATAGCCTATAGTAGGCCTGTATATTTCTGTTTATGCTGTGGTCTTATTTGGCTGTTGGATTATGGCAGCAGAAACATATCTACAACAAGATTCAGGTTGTATGGAATGGCTTTCACCAACCCATTGCTACTGCTGTCAGCCAGGGACTTAGTTATAGGTGAGTGGCTTTGGGTTTAGTGTTTTTTTTTTTAATGGTTTGGAATTGTTTGCTTCACCACAGCAGCAGTCCACACTTCACTCCTCAGCATCTTGTTATGATACTGTTGTATCATCACTTTTCTAAATGTAGTCATTTAGTTTCCATGAGAAGTGTAGTTTTAGCTTTGCTGAAGTTTATGGGAAGATTCCCCCCTTCTATAGCTTTATTGTAAGAACTGCAGAGGTGTCAACTAGTGTAAATGTCATAGGGAGAAAAAGTTTTAGCTCTTTATCTAGTATCTTCATCCCTGAACTTTCCATTGTTTCTTAACTTGTATCTAGACATGCTACTTCGCTTGGATATAGCTGCTAAGTAGTGAAATGTTTTGATTTGGACTCTTTCATACTCTTCAGAGGGGCTTGTGGCAAGTGAGTAGGAGTTCTCTTAAATCAGGTTATTTAGCAATCAGTGTGGACACAATTTTAAAAACACTATAGATAGATCTTAATATCTGTCTTCTCAGAACAGGCCTGTCAGCAAAAATATAATTCTGGGCTGTATGAGATGTTTCTCTTATGTTCCGAACAGCACAGTGCATTCACAGTACTGCTGGTATTTAACACCTCTCCATCCCACACCCCCAAAGAACCCAACCAAAAACAAAACCTCAAAACTCAACAAATTTTACCCCTGCTGTAGCTGTTACTGCTTTCAATAAGCTCTGTAAGTAATCTCAGGCAGAGTCTGAGAGAAAGGAGAGAGAACACAAAGATTTGAAGAATATCTTGTCATAGGCACTTTTGTGCATGTTCTTTAGTGGAGCAAAGTTATTTGGGTAATCCTCTCTGCATCACCTCTGTGGAGGGGAAGAAAATATGTAATAATTAACCTAAATTGAACGCACTTGTTCTTCAGTTATGCCAAAATACCTTTATATGAAAGACTACAGCAGTTAAATGTTATGACTGCTTGCCTCCAAGTTTTGGACAGCCTTCTGTCCAATGGAAGTTAACACTTGATCTTGTTTATTTTTCTTATTTCATAGGAATTAGAGACTATTGTGAAGTAGTTTTTATTACTTGATTTTAGGAACATCCTGAATTTCTTATCACGTGTTGGTTTGCCCCTTTGACTTCCTGCTGTTAAATCTATATTTAAATTTAAGCATCCAGGTAGTTAAGGTCTAAATGACTTATGAACAGAGTGTTGTCCAGGCATTTCTAAAGGTGATTTTCTACAGGTACTATGGATCTATTCATGCACTGGCATACTTGATTATAGATACTTTTGACTCAAGATATAAAACTAGCATAATTTCCCCTTGTTTATGCTTTGTCAATTGCAGAAGGCTCTTCCCTTCCCTTAACCACCTTGAGTCATTGCTGTAATGTATGTGAATATCCCCATAGAATAATACATATGTACATACGTAGGTGGTGTGTTGTAATGTGAAAGTGACCTACTTCTATTTAAAAGTCTTACTCATCTTTAAAACGATGTGCTGGCATCTTCACCAGCTTACGTCCATTTGGGGATTAATTTTTAAGGCTGTTTAGTTCTTCTGAATGCTTTTTGATCCTTTTGTTTTACTGTTCTTTGGTATCTTGCACCAACTTTAGTAGAACTGCCAGGAAATATAAAGAACTTATTAAAAAAGAAAGATTGCCAGAACAGCTCTCACTTCTATAATCAAAACAAAAACCTAACCCCCCACCCCCACACATGCATGCCCTTGCCTTTGGAGCAATTCTTAATGTTGGTAAAACTGTTTAAAAAGCTTTGTGTGTATATCACAAAGCAAGCTGGCTACTAGCAAACATACTTTGTTAGCAGGAAGTAGAAATCTCAACTGCCTTTTTTCCCATTCCCAAGCGTAGCTACTCAAACAACATAGGTGCAGGGTAAGGCAAACTTTGTGTTTAGATAACATCATTGCTGTGTCCTTGCCAACAGACAAGTGAGGACTTGTATAAATTTCTTATGAGTTTATTTTGTCCCACATATTGATCTATTGTTTTAAGTCTGTTCCATGTTTATGATGATCTGGTTTCACCTACATGTCCCCATTAGGGAGCAATTCTGTTGCAGACTTTAAAAACCAACAGAAATATTGGAGTTTTACTGGGCTAATCTCCCTAAACTATTTATTCCCAGACCTGTTTTGTAATTTTGTTTTCAGTCAACCCAAGATAGCTCAACTTCAGGCCTTCACAATACAACTTTTTCACCTCTCAGAGAGAGAGCACTTTGCCTTCTATGTTAGATATCCTTGAGTAAAGATTTGAAATAAAGGCTTGACTACAGAATTCTGAAAAATATTTTCTTCAGGTCCTGAGTAGCTGGTCCTTGGTCTTGTTTCCTGTTTTGTATCAGTAGGAAGATGCAGAACTGTTTTTCCCAAGCCTTGAACCTGCATATCTTTAAATTAGTTATTTAAGTTCAGTGAGGAGTAGGAAAAGAAAATCAAAATTACATATCTCACTGTAGATATTTCTAAAGTGTTATCCTTTAATATCCAGCCATTCTATGGATATAAAGTTAGAAACTTAAAATTGAGGCTTGTAATTCTTTACAGAATATTTAAAGTTAGTTGCTGCTTCTAGTCACTGAAACTATGAGTCAATAAGGTCATGGAATTCCTTTCATTTAAAAGAAAAAAAAGTCATTTGGGATCAGAACTTTTCAGAAGTGGTGTGGGAAAAAGAGTGAAATTCAGATACTATTAAACCCCTGGGTAAAATCCTTGGCTCTTCTTACGTCAATGTGGCTGGTGTTACTCCTTAGTCTTGTAACTCCAGACAGACAGTTAGGCTCGGATAAGCACTCATTTACAATGAATGAGAATTTACAAATCTAATCTGTAAACACTCTTGTCTGATGTTTGTGAAATAAAAATGGAAGGCCTGAATTGGCTTATGTCCATTTCTACAGTGATTAAAAGGGAAGTGCAAGAAGTCTTTTGACTTGATCTATGTAACCCCTACATTCAGTAAGTTCTGAGTCATTGGAATGCAGATACACATAATGGATGTTTTCCTTAGAAGTAGTTATAGAAGCCCTTTAATGATGTTAGATGGTGTGTGTGGCACCATAGAACTTAAATTGAAGATGACATTACCTTGCTGTATTTTTCATACTCACTTTTTCAACTTTTTTTTTCTTCCATAGTGTTTACACTATGTTTTCCCATAGTATTCTTCATTGGTCTTCTGCCTCAGGTGAATACATTTGTGATGTATCTCTGTGAACAGCTGGATATTCATGTCTTCGGTGGCAATGGTGAGTGGTATGTTTTTGTGTCAGTGACAACAACATGGTTACTGTTGACAACAAAAGGCAGCTGTCAGATCAGTAGGGTAGTTACTAATAGTGTAATCACTAAATATTCTTTATTCCTACCCTCTAAACATAGTATATTGATTATTATTTTATTAAGAGGCTAAAGGTCTTCTGATTACTGAGAACTAAAATTACTGTCCTAGCAAGTCTGTCAAAAAGTGTACTTTCCTTCTCAGCTGGTTTTTGTTGCAGTTAACTATTTCCATAGTAATGCTGTTGAATAAATGAGGAGGCATATAAAGCCACTTAGGTTTTTCTTTAGGAAAGAAAAGGGGAACAATACAATTGGTTGCTGTGGGGTTTCGTATCAGAGGGGTGTTGCAACTAGGGGGCTAATATGTTAATCTGATGTATTTTGTATTCTAATCTGATTGTATTCTAATCTAATTACATAACACTGTCTACTTTTTCTTTTTATTTTCAGCTACCACAAGCCTGCTTGCAGCACTTTACAGTTTTATCTGTAGTATTGTGGCAGTAGCATTGTTGTATGGACTGTGCTATGGTGCCCTAAAGGTGAGCAAAATTTTAGGGTTGGTTCTTCTTATTATTGTAGGTACTTAATTACAAGGAAAATAAATTAGAAATATTAGCATAATTTTGTAGGGTTTTAGACTTGCTCAGCTGTGATGCCAATAAAGGAGATGTAATGCAAAAACAAAACAATTTTTTACTTCTAAAAGGTGTATGATATATGTGTGCACTAACAGGCCAAAACCATTACACTTACCATCGTGTTTATGATTCTGCATTAGTTCTTGGGGGGGAAAGTATTAAAAAAACCCCACAAACAAACAAAAAAGAAAACCACAGCAGAATATCACTTAAGTGGCTTGTTTCTACCAAAGCTTTATTGGTTTGCTAATGTCTCAAAATGGCTCCTGTGACTATTTCTGGTTTGCAGCACTGGGGAAAAATAGTCTTTTCAAAATTAATCTTTACTTGAACCAGAAAATAGTTTGCAGTGTCAAAGTGAAGATGTATGTATATCTTGATAGAGTTAGCTGGTAAATGTGATGGTAGGGGAAACCAAACCCAACTGGTTTTCCTTGCTTGAAGTGCCATTCTGTTTGGAAATGGTGTGGTATTGATTCTTTGGTTTTGGATGTGTTGATAATCAAATGCTCTTTGTTCACAATTATAGCATATGTGCCTTCCAACTTAGACTTGACTGGCTTTCTTTCATTTTGTCAAGTAAAAAGTTGCTAGAGGTAGTGCTCCTGTGATGCTGTCACCTGCAGAACTTAATTAGTGTGTATGTTTGTTATTAGCCTTTTAAGAGCATGTGTTCAAGGTAAAATTTAGCCAAGAATCACTTTCTCCTCTTTGCAGATCCTGTATAGATCATGGAAACAAATCCCTGCTTTAATCTAAATCCAGCACATTAGAAAAAAAAATCCAAGTGAAAACATATAACTTCCAAAATTAAGTGATTAAATGCAACTCTAAACCTGTGGTTTCAAGGAATGCAGAAAATTATTCCTAAGGGGTATGAAAATGGATGACTGTTTAATGATCAAGATAGGGTAGGCTTAAGGGAGTTAGACATAAGTAAATATATCTAACTAGGTAAACATTTAAGTGTTTCTGTACTGCAAGGCCTAATCCATTTTTTGTGGAATTGAGTTAATTTTTCCATTCTGTTACTATGATATCCATGATTCTTGTATATCAGATAAGTGTTGTATACTTTGTCTCCTTCTTATTAATACTTTATTTCTATCTCCAGGATTCATGGGATGGGCAGCATATTCCAGTTCTCTTCTCCATATTTTGTGGTTTGTTAGTGGCAATATCGTATCATCTCAGCAGACAAAGTAGTGACCCTTCTGTACTTTTGTAAGTGCCTCAGTTTGTGTCCTTTTCTCAGGGAAGAAACAAGTTGCAAGGGAACATTATTTATAATGTTAGATATTGGTACTGTTTGAACTAGTAGTCAACAGCATTATCAAAGCTAATATATTCATTCAGTAGTTAGAAAGAAGTTCTCAAATTTTGCACCTAGTTCCTTCTCTTAATGACTGCCTTTCTCTGCCTTCTGACAAATCACCTACATGCAAAGATCTGATTTGACTGCCTGCTGATGTTCTCCAAAATGCCAGTCAGGTGCCATCTTTCTGCTGAGCAACCTGTACCTGTTCTGTATTTGAAGAGGTGCACAAAGCCGCAGTTTAAGGTGTAACCTACGTAGATGTTTAGAACTGCTTCTCTCACTTAAGTTATTGTTTTCTCATCTTGAATGTGTGCTCAAGAGCACTTGTTCAAATAATTCCATCTCAGGTGTAAAACAATAAAGAACTGTTTTGGTGATGAGCATTCCGATCTAGCGCAGGGAAGCATGTATTCATGTTGCCATTCTGAGTAGGAGCATTGATCTCATGAGATTTAGTTAATAATTATATGTGTAAAACCAAACAGTTCCAGTAGGAGAAAGACCTCCCACAGAATAGCCAATAGAGGTTCAGTTACACACCCAGGCTAGGCAGAGCTTGAACTTGGATTTAAATTTAGCCATAATGTTGGATGAACTTGATAAGCAGTAGTCTGGAGTAGATAGTGAGGGGCCTCTTTTGTGAACAGGTAGATTAATGATTTGTGAGTCTTCACAAAGAAGGAGAATTCTTATCTTTGGGTTGATGGGTAAACCCTGTTCTGTTAGTCTTAGTTCAGATGACTTTACTCATTTGGTATGAGGTTCTTGTCCGTAGGTAGTTGTTCTTGTTTTCTTTTCAAGTACTATAGGCTGGATGCTTATTTAGCCTGCAGATTCACTCGTTCAGATGTGGCATGATTAAGCATTGCAATGTATTGCAATATTGCCTTTGAACATATGTGTCTCATTCTGTAGTGAGCTTCCTGTCCATGAAATGAAGTAATACATATTTCTGTACCACACAGGCTATTGTAAGAAAAAAATCCCATTGAGGGGTTGTAAGACACTTAAGTACAGCTAGCACTGCTGCATATGGTCTTCTGAAAGTTTGAATATGAATTTCTGGGGCCTTTGTACCAGCAATGTCTGCTAAGAATTTAATAGTTGGCCAGCATGGATAATTCATGAATTAATCAGGGTGGTACAGATTTTTTTGTTGTTGTTGCTGTTGAAGTTTGAATTTAAACCAAGGAAATCCTGGTTTTCTAATTGGTGTTGACAAATAGACCACTTCTAAACTTTGCACCAAGTTATATTTCAGTTATTTATGAACTGAAGTCTTGTTTCATAAGTACTTAGAATTCAATATGTGTTCAGTTACTCCATTGGTAGTGGAGGAAGTGCTGTTTGAACAACATCTGGCTGTTCAACTTTAAGGGTGGTCATTGCATGCAACCTGTGAACTAATTCTTTTGTAAAATTGAAAGCTCGTCTATGTAGATTTGTTCAGCCATGTGAAAGCACTCATAGACCAGCATTGTTTTTTTCTTGTAGCCAACTTGTAAGAGAAGTTTTAACTCTATTATTCATCTAAAATATTATTCAAATAGAATAATACATGACTTTCAGTGGGATTTTTTTGTGTCTTTAAGCTCTTTAGTGCAATCAAAATTTTTCCCTAATTCTGAAGACAAAAACCCTGAGGATCCTCTGTCTGAAGTAAAAGATCCTTTACCTGAAAAGCTTAGAAATTCTGTGGTAAGAAGGCTTTTTATTTTTATTTTTTTTATTTCATCTAAGCATTTACTATATGTTGGCTTGTATAGCATCAATCTGGATCTTACTTAGCTAACAATACTTAGTTACCATGGTGTTGATTTAGAATGGCTATCAGAGCATTTCCTTTCAATCTGCAGGTGAGAGTACACTGAGAGTACAATATTATATTGCAGTTTAAGTTATTTAGAAGGAGGAATGAATTGGAATTAGCATTCTCCTGGTGTGAATTCAGTAAAGTATCATAGCCTATTTTCTTCTAGCTCACTGGTAATAAATGATAACTGCTTTTGTGCAGAAGTTAGTGGTGGCAAAACTGAATTAACTCAGCATGTCAGGTAGTTCTGAGCAGGAGTGTTGTGCCTGCTGATCCAGAAGCAGAAAATAAAAGTGGTTTAAAGTGATGTGAGGGTTTTTTTGGGGGGGGTTTGTTTTGTTTTTGTTGTTGTTTCTTTTTGTTTGGTTTGTTGGTTTAGTTTTTCTTTTTTTTTGGTTTGTAATTTCTTTGGAGGTTGATTGTTGGGTTTTGGTTGGGTTTTTTGTTTTGGTTTTTGTTTTGCATTGGTTTGAGTTTTGGTTTTGGGGGGGTTTCTTGTTTTTTGGTTTTGTTTGGTTTCTGGTTTGGGGTTTTTTGGTTGGTTTTTTTTTAAGCAGGTGGAACCTGTTCCAATTACTTTAGCGTGTACTTGTTGGCATTTTTAATATAAGTTTACTTTATTTATGGAAGTAATATTGAAACACTATTCTTAACACAGTGGAGCAGCAAGTAAAAGACTTAAGAAGCTTAGTATGTCTAAACTTGGAGATGCTGAGTTGGAGTGGCCCTAAGTACATATTGCCCCCTTGTGACTGAGCCTGGCATTTATCCATTTTGTTATTTTTTGCCCATTGCCAAGAGCTTCTATTATCTTTTTAGGGGTAATGGAAAATTTGGACTTCTTAATCAGGATTATTCCAAATCTATTCTTTACCCTTCTGCGAAGGAGGAGGGAAAAGTGTTAAAGAACCTCTTTGTTCTTTCTAGTTGCTAGCTCTGTCGAGGCAGTTGCTGTCCAGAGCTCCCTGTTGCCCTGTAGTCTCAGCAATGCTTGAATCATAAATGGGGAATTATGTTGGCCCTTCCAGCTTGTTCACCAGTCCTGTAAGGGATGGGGTCCTTATACCACCTCAAAGTCCAGAATCAGGGAGAGAATATATTGGATGTATTAACTTCTCCTGCCCCACTTTGGGTGTTCATCTTTCCACTTAACTCATTTGAGCTAATGCTCTTAGCCATAAGATTTGTTTTCTGGAGTTTCTGTTAACTTCCATTTGAAGTAATTAACACTGGCATAATTAGAAAATCTTCAATCATTTTCAGTGTTACTGTGATGAGCATTAAGAATCTGAAGAACACAAAGCTGGTATTTTCTAAAATTATTTTTGTTTTGGCTCTGCAGAGTGAACGATTACAGTCCGACCTGATTGTGTGTATAGTCATTGGTGTACTCTATTTTGCAATTCACGTCAGTACAGTATTTACAGTTTTACAGGTAAGGTGTTGCATCATGTCTAGCATTTGTTTTCTACATATAAATACTCCAATGTGATATAAAGCTTTTCCCGGTAGTGTACTGGGTTTCCTGACTGGTTTTATATGGTCTTTGAATATGTAGTGTGACAAGTACATCTTCATGTTCCAGTTTTATGTGCTCAAAATCTCTTCTGCTCTTTTCCTACTTTCTTCTTACATTCTGGATTTTTACTTCAGTCACTAACACAGTGTCCTCTTCTGCTTCATCTATCTCAATTAAATCATGTCAGGATCATTTGGAAGTAAGGAAAAAATGAAACTAAAAAGTCTAGAAGGCTTGATTCTTCAATATTGAGGGCCTGAACCTTGACTTGGCAATTGCGTGTTCATGTGGATGTTTGTAGACTATGGAATAAGGGAGTCCTGCTTTACTAGAATAGTTATTTACAGGAGTTCAGTGAGCCTTTGAGTTTTTTATTAGTCTAGCTAATACTACTGCTTCAGATACTTCTATGTGTATATATGACACTTATGTGATGATATAATAACATGGGACCAAATCCTGTGTTCATAAATGCATTTGCCTAAAGCGTTACAGTTAGTGAATTTCTTGTTTTGGTATTCCTGTAATGGAACTATCAGCTTATGAACAGCCTTCTGTCAGGCAAATGAAAGCTTCCTGCATTTTATTTTCAAAGGATTTTATTTTCCTGCTGGTGCCTGCAGTTAAAGAAACAAATTTTTAAAAGCATATATGTTTAGCTTCAGGTTTTCAGGTGAAGTGTCCCATTTAACCAGATGTACTAGTTTTTCTTCTAAGGAAAATACCTCTTCTGTTGTATGGCTGGACTTTCACATTCCTCCCAGATGTTGCTTTCTCCCATGTTTGGAAAACTTGGCTGTAGGCTTAAGGTTCCCAGAATTTCTGAATCAAGACCTTGTAACAAAGTAATGAAATTCTAATTTTGTTATGATAGATCTAGAAATTTAGAGAAAATTTTGATATCTAGGAAGTGTTACTGTGAAATCTAGTCTTCATACCACTTTAATATAGTAGTATTTTGTGGTTTCTGTGGAGGAGTTTGGTTTTGGTGGGGGGCTTCTTATTCACCACTTTTTCAAGAGAATAGAAGATTAATGATTTATTTTTCCTTAGGCTCATACTTCCTTTTATCCAGCAGATGAAAATGTAAATTAGGTTTAGCTTTTAGAGGATAATGGGTGTATCATTTATAAAATGCAATGCAGATGGGTCAAAAGCAATGGCCTATGAAGGAAGATTGGTGTGCCATTTTTACTTTAAGATCAAATAGGAAATGCTTGGAGAACAAATTTTCACTAAGTGTTTGAAAGTGGGTAGTACAGTTACTCATGAACAAATAGTTTACCAATATTACCAGGAGCACCTGCCTAGATGCTTGAACAGGTATTACATTATTAGTGTATGTTTATAAACCACAAACCTTAATTTCTTAATTTCTTCTTTTTAGCCTATTTTAAGTTATGTTCTCTATGCATTGGTGGGTACGGTAGGCTTTGTGACCCATTATGTTCTGCCTCAACTCCGAAAGCAGCTTCCTTGGCATTGCTTTTCTCACCCACTGCTGAAAACCAAGGAATACTATCAGTTTGAAGTCCGAAGTGAGTATAATTCACGACACATTTTTGTACTTGCTGTAGTAGCTGACCAACTCAAGTTACCTGTTGATGCATTTAATCTCTTTTCATGATCATTCTTGCCTCTTGAATGTTTAATGACATCTAATCTAGAAATGTCTTAGTTCCTTCTGCTTCTGTTCCATGATATTTTATGTATCTCTTAACTGACATTGATAATAGATGTGATAACGCTGTCTCAGAGCAGTTCCATTAAAGCACAGTCTTCAAAATCTTAAGTTGCAAAGCTTGTGCTAATGATTGCCTTAATTTTCATGCATGTAGAGTGTTTTTCGCTAGGCATTTCTTCAAGGTCATAAGTTTTTGATGTTTAGGTCTGGTGAATGCTGTTGGAGGTTTGATCTTTGTGTGCATTTGATTCTTAATGCTATTGTTATGTTTAACAGCAGAAAGTAGAGCAAGTTGCCTACTAATTGAAAAGCACACGAAGGGTTAATTCTTGCAGATCTGATTGATCTGCATAGACATGTACCTGCACCTTGTATTAAAGTCTACATTTCCATGAAATTTTTCCTTGGAGGCTGCAGAAAATACTTACTTAGAGTGCTGATCAGTTTTCCAGTATGGGGAAATGTAGCAGCAGAC
>JBCJKH010053328.1:8538-24290 GCA_039877255.1 Loriculus beryllinus
TCATCATCTCAGGAAGAAGAGTCATATGTCCTACATGTATTGCACCAGCTCTTACTTACACCTTCACTATTTCAGTCTCCTCTCAAGCAAAGTATTTGAGGTACAAACAAGACACAAGCCACATTTCAAGGAGGTGTGAAATAATTCATGTTTGGGTAACATTAACAATTGATTTTGAAGTGTCTGTGATTGATATTCTACATTGTAGTGCTCCACCAGCCAATATTCAGATCAAAAAAGCTGCAAAGGTAAAAATAACACTGAGTAGAGGAGAGAATTAAGTTCTTTTAATAATGTCTACAACATGCATAGCTACTTTGACTGAGAAGCACAGAAGGACCTTTCCAAATCATTCTCCTTCTAAACACAGGTTTCAGACTATATTTTTCAGCAGCTATTTCATATCCTTCATTTAACATGCATTTCCATTCTTGATTCTAATTTATCCGAGTCAGAGGTTTCCTCTGTGCCACAGGATACTGAGTCCATGAATCAATGTTATTTCAAGGATACTGAATTTGAGATTAATAATCACCTCACTATGAGCCTCCTGGGTTTGTTTTACCTCATCAGCTGATACAAATTTTGTACATTTTCCTAAATATCTACATAGTCAAATGTCCCTTTTTGATTCCCCTAAGAAAACTATTTCCTCCCTTCAGCGTGAACTGCTTTAGGTGTACTTAGTAAAAGTGTTCAATGAAGGTTTTAATAAGACGATTATTATAACAGTGTAGTAATACTAATGCATTAGGTTTATGTTCAGTCCCAGTTCAGACTGAAGTGGTTTTTATGCACATTAGAAATTCCCTTTCAAAGAATTAACCAGCTATGTATATTGAAAATATAGTAACAAGTGTATACCTCATTGATTTCCAGCATTAGCCCCAGAATAACTTCTTAATTATTTTATTGTAATTACATTGAAATCTAATTACGAGCTCTAATTTGTAAAAATTCTGGAGCTGGTGTGCTATTATTTGGGTAATTTATAATAACAGAGGAACTTGCTAGTGATTTCTCACTTGTAACAAAGAAATAGTGTGTATTTTATTACAGTATCTAAACACTTTTTGAATAGTATAGTCCTTACTCCACACTGAAAGAAAGACACCTGGAAACAAATTACTGAGATCTGTATAGGAGGTTAGCTCTCAGAAGTGAAAACTGTTAGACGATTATTCCTTTATATCCAAAAGAATTCCTATTGTTTAGAGTATTTCAGACTATATGGGAAATCCTTTGAGAATACTTAAGTTGTGCTTAAGGCATGGAGCATATTGTCTCTTTACTATTGATAGCTAGGTAGTTGACAAACATCAGTGAGTTGCTCTTTGCAAAGAAGAGGATATGCACACTTTGCCCTGCAGTAGCTGAGACTGATGGCAATTTTCTGAGAGGATGCTATAGGTTCATGGACCGGTTTGCCAAGGAAGTTGCTATTCAAGTGATGAAATCTGTGACCCACTGCCCACAGCATGGGGTGGTGCATGCACCATAAACACACACACAGACACCTCACTGTCTTAAACGTCTTCAACTAAACACCAAACTGTCCTTCAGGCCACTAAGAACAGGTTTATATAGTGACATGTAGATCTTCTATGCTGTGTTTGGGAGGAGATGAATCTGGCATACCTGGCAGTGTAGCTGTGTTGTTATGCTGAACCTTCATATTGTTCTTCTTAATCACATGCATGAAAGTCGGACCTGAGTTAAAAGATCAGCTCTCACAACCAATTTTGGAAGCTGAGCTGAAGTAATTGCTGAAGGTAGACTTACAGTGTGCGAGAGGGAGAAAAAAAACAACCTTAAAAGAATGCTGACATCTGCCTTCCTTTGTCAGTGTAAAGATCCTAAATTACTGAAACAGAATATTGACACACATGTCTCAACCCCACATCTATATAACTAGGTTGTTTTTTGTGTACTTTTGTAATTTGCTTTAATTATTTGTTTGCCCTTTTTCTTGTTTATTTCTTTAGGGTTTTGTGGTTTTTTTGGGGGATGGCTGCTGTTTGGTTTTGGTTTTTGTTCTCATGATGGTATGCAACCAGGAACTGCTCTGACAAAGATGGGGATTTGAAATCTATTAGAAGAAGCTTCTGCTTTAACATTTAAAATAGCCCACTCATCGGGACTAGAATATTACTGTGTGGTCTCCAAGTTCTGGAAGGAAGCAAAAATGTCACATTAGGCATATAGTTAAATGGCAAAACATCCTATATCCATTTCATAGGAAAGTTTTGATCCTTTCCTCTCCTCTCCTCCTCTCTCCTCTCCTTTCCTCCCCTTTCCTCTCCTTTCACTTCCCTTTCCTTTCCAGGCAGCTGCTAATGCTGTTTCTTTTAAATAACAAATATACAAAGAAGGGGAAAGAATGCAAACAAATGACCTTCTGAACCCAAACTAAAAATGGCCATTTTAGAAAACTACAAAAGTATTTATTTTTCTAGTGCCCTCTCGTGACAACCTTTAGTGGGTAAGTAATACATCATCAGAGGTCTGTGCTTTCAGCAGCACATCTATTACAGCAGATTGCTTTGAAGGAGTAGTGTAGAAGAGGGAGCTATAGTCATCAATTACAGCTGCTGGAAATATGTCAACAGGTTCACGTCTGAGATTCCTCTCTAGCCTTGGAAAGTAGGAGTTGCAAAGCTCTGCCAGCTGCAATTTCAGTGCCTTTTATACAGCAGGAAAAGAATTTGCCCAAACTTTCATTGTTCGAGGCCAGCATTAATTATTCAAGGAAATGAATTTATTACTTTTACTATACTTAAACATAAATTGAAGGTGTTGGGTTTTTAATGATAGCATCAAAATCAAGATTCTTGCTTTCCCTACAAACCTTGATGTGTTTTGGCATAATTCTTCACTTCCTTAAGGCTCTATAAATTCAGTATTTTAATCTATATTGTGGTGGCTCAAGCAAGACAACATTTTAGTAAGTATAGCACACAACGTGTGAAGACAATGGGGATCTCTGGTGAGGTGTGAGTATGTGAAAGGGAATTTGATCCAAAGCCAATGGTGTTCTACGGCTCTATGATTCCTTAATGAGACAAAAATATTATTTTATAAAGTTGGATTTTACTCTAACTCCAGTGAAACTCCAACAATTTGCCACTGGAGTAAAAATGTGAATACAATCTTAGTAATACTAGAACACTTATTTCTCAAGACAAATTGGAGTGAATTAAACTTGGTGGGCTGCAAGACCCCTACTGAGCTTCTCTATTACTCTGCCTCCTCAACAGGATGGGTAGATGCTGAAAAAGAAAGACAAAAACTAAATACCTTCCCCTCACCCCTTTCTCCCCAGGCCCAGGACCTTTCCCCCCATCTCTCCCAATCCCTTACCTCTTTTCAGGTGTGTCAAAATGGTCCTTTACTGGTTTCTCTGGTGAAGCTGTTATGCAGGATATCCACTGCAAAAGTGCTGATGAAATGGATTCAATTTATTTTATCATAATCACTGTAGCAGTGTGCTCCCCTCTCAACCTGACCTTTATTTCCCATAAAGTGATAACCACCAGTAGTGGCTGTGATAGATGTGTGTGGTCATGATGATTGCATCCAATTCAAAGTGGATTTGGGAGAGACAGATAATAACACAACAGACAAGGGCTAATTTGAGCAATGTGCGCCCCTCAGCCATAGTGCTGGTTAAGGTCTGGTTTTTGGTTAATTAATTAACCTAAATTTGTTAGTCAGTATGGAAATGTATGTGTCAATTATCTCACTCCATAATGAGTGGACAGCCCAGGGTCCATTGGGCTCCCTTGTACATTGGCAGGCTGCACAACACGATGTCCCCTTGAGCAGGGAGTAGGGATGCCTTTAGCTGTTATTCCTCAAGATTGAGAGATTCCTTGCTGCAACAGGATCTCAGTAAGTGATTAATAGCATGCTAAACTTTTAAATCTTAGCTAAGTGATATAAAGGATTGATTGTTCATATGTAATCCTTCAGGCACAAACCATCGACCAAGTCTGGGACTAAGTCTGGATCCAGCTGCACTTAAACTTCCCTCTGAGCAATTTAAGAAGAAAAGGGATACTTTTTGACAGGAAGGTCCCCCTGACAGTTTTTCTTGACCATGTCCTCTATGCAGTAAATGCTCAAGTGTGCCTTGCCATCCAATCTTCTTAAACCACTATCACATTTACTATCAAACTTTGTTAAATTACTGTTTCATATCAATAAACACATTGCTGCTTCTCTCTAATGAATGAAGTGCATCACTCCATCCATGACAGTCACAGGTAAGAGGGAACTTACCAACTACTTTGTTAGCTGCAGGTAAAAGACAACTTGTCTGAGCTGAAGCATAGTTAACAGGGAGCAGTCAGACTCATTTCCTTGCAAATAATAGGGTTTTTTTCTGTTTCATTTTTAACTTGAGTTGTTTCTTAGCTTTTATGGCATAGCACCAGAATCAGGCACAGGACATGCTGGTAAATCACCCAGGTTTTTCGCATTCAGTCATCCCTGTGCCTCTTAAAACATCACAGCTCTGCATTTCAGGTCTGAAACTGAGTGGCTGCAGACAGTGCAAGATAAAGACCCTTAGCATATACGGAATTGGAATCTGTGACTGATGAAAGAGCCACTCAGAAGACTTATAACAAGATGCATCATGAGTAAGGAGATACTGCAGCCTAAACAAGGCTCAAAAAGCCTTGTGTGTTCTTCCATCATAAATACAGGCCTTCCTCCCAACCTGAGTAACACTGAGACTGCGTACAGTATGAAATAAAAAAACCATCGTCTTCATGTTTTTAATGTTACGAACTCAGATGGTCAGAAAGTCAGGAATTTTCACTTCTGTGTAACCAGTGTGACTTTCTGAAATGAGCTTTTAAGCTTAGTTGGGATGCATTTGCAGAAAGCTTTTCATTTTATTGTGAATAGCCAAGGCATCTTCAAATGCTATTCTCTTCATGGTGCATGATAGAGCAGTTTCCAAAGTCCTTGACTTATTGAAAGGATCACTGCTTCCTGTATGCACTGGAATGCTGATTGAAATGACCTTACATATCTGCAGCCCATCAGCCTTTTCTCTTTTCTCCTGGGAAGGAGACTTGTTTATGAAATTATGTTTTCAGTAGCAGTAGCAAGCAGAATTCTGATCAGGCTAGTGGCTTGTGCCTTTGGAAAGGAACAAGAATGACAGAGGAGCCAAAGTTTTAATTGCATTGGCAGTTTCACCCATTCATAAATGTTCAGGAGAAAGAAAGATTTAGGCCAGGATCATATAAAAGTGTGCCATACATATGCAGAGCTGTTGTGTACTCTTATATTTAACAGACTCCATTGCAATATACTTGTGTTTTTTTAGGTGCACTTGTATTAATAAAGAAATCATCCCTAAGAGTCACCCATAGACTCACAAATTCCTCTTCAACCGATAGCTCATGAAGGTGACCATTGCTCGAACACATACAGACTTAGCTGTGATGAAAACTTAACTTGTGCGTTGCTCTGTGCAACTATGCCTTATTTCAGGATGCTGTGCCTATCAGGGCACCTATGCCAAGCTCATTATAAAAAATGTGGGGCAGATGGGTAAAGGAACTGATTGTTTTCCTGTCTGCCATTCTGAAAAGAACTGAGAGATCTTCTTACTCTTTCTGAAAGGAGAGTAAGTATCAGACCAAATTCGATCATCCCAAGTTCATGTGTCTATTCATTCCTAGCTGGCAGCCTTGCTGGATTTCCAGTCCAATGAAAAAATAGAAGCCAGTTTCTTCTGTGAGAGCTGGATGGCAGACCTACTTTGTGATGACCCATCCAGGCTGTGTCCGTGATAGGCTGAAATGGTTTGTGAGGAAGCTTTGAATCTCTCTATATAGAGCTGTCCTCAGTGCCTAGGGGCTGCCAACACAAGAGAGAGGATGGATCAAGGTATGAGAACAAGCATACATTAACTGTCAATGCTGGCATCACCCAAGCAATGAAGACAGAACTCTCAGATTGCATGCATCAACCCTTGAAATCATAAGGAATGAGTGAATTACTGCTGCAACTGATCTTATTAATAAAATATCAACAACTAGGTGTCATTAAATAAGGTCTGGAAACAGCAGCATGTTGTGCCCTTATATGAAAACGGCAGTTATTCACAATACATTTAAGATTCTGACATAGGGACTAATACAATTAGTCAAAATCATTTTAAAAATAGCTATGAATCCCTAGGATGTCTCAACAGGCTAAACGAAATCAAAGCAGAGTTAAAAGTCGCCGTAAATGACCCCGCTGTGTAAGAATAAAATAGAAGCTGCTGCTCCTTGCTAAGCAAATGATACCAAAGAGACATTACTTATCCTTGCTATTAATTTCATGGTCTTAATTCCTAATGGAAAATTTCTTATTTCCTTTCCCATAAATACATTTTTCTTCAGTAATGTGACTTACACCTTGAACAAAGTGCCAGCTTGCTTCAAATAACTCTGTGCTGCTTCCAGGTTTCTCTATAATTAAGCCAAAGCTGTAACGTATTCCACTCAATGTGCTTTCGGAAAAGAAAGGTTTGCTTTCTGCTTACTGAATTTAGGTAACTAAAGATTTAAAAGATTTTAAATGTTTATTAGGAAGGGGATAATTAGAGAAATCAACGGCCATACACTAGGCATGTTTGAGAGAAGCTTCATGTATCAGATTATTGGAAACATGCTTAAGGTCATTGAACACATTGCAGCAGGTAATGCATTTTACTTTCCTAGTATCTTTCCAGGGTTTCTGTATTTAGTGTGAAGTTTGGGGGGATTTTTGTGTTGGTTTTTTTTTTCTTCAGCTGTTCTCTCTCTCAAGTTGAGATGTTTTCTCTGGTTGAGTTTGGTTAGTTTTTCAGGTTTTCACCTCTAATCATTATAACAATGACATTTTTCAGCAAGGAGGTTGAGGGAAAATTCTTCTTCTCAGCATTTTTTTAAAAAAAATCACTTCACAGTTAATAGGTTTTTGCAATCTGTGTAGAAGTTGTCAGGAGTCTTGCTGCTCTTTCAGATGTGTGACTTTTACCTGAAATCTACTGAAAATTAACTACGTTCAGACAATTTCTTAGCTCCCCATGTGCAGAAGAGAGCTGCCAGGTACTCCACATCCACTGAATAGTTGGTAAATCCCCATAATCCCTTGTATAAACACCAGTAGTGTTGCAGGTGCTCTTTCCACACAATTCCTAAAAGAAAACTAGAAAGGACTATTTTTCCAGTGGCTCATCCAATAGTTTGGAGGTGGTCAGTCCTTAGAAGGAAAAGGAAGAGGCATTTATCCATTGGATTGAAGCAGCATCACAAAGGAATTTGTTAAAAAAACTCAAGATAAGACAGAACAAAGTCTGGGAGAAAGGAGAGAATAAGTTAGATGTGTACAAAGGGGATAGGAATAATTAGGTACTAAGGCAAGAGAGTTCCTTATCACATAAGATTTTGATACAGTGCCCAACCAGCACTGAATGCGTGTGCCCTCAGTTAGCATTGCTTTGCCATCAGCAGAGATGTGTGTCAGTTCCAAACTAGGGACATGTCCTGGGTTCAGCAGTAGCAGCCATTTTTCTCCTTCTTAGTAGCTGGTGCAAGCACTGTGTTTTTGAGTTTCGGCTTGGGAACAGAACTGATAAGAACAATGTTTTTAGTTACTACTCAAATGTTTAGTCTGAGCAAGGACTTTCTGAGCCTCATGCTCTGCCAGGGAGGAGGGGAAGCCAGGAGGAAGCATGGACAGGACACCTGACCCAAACTGACCAAAGAGGTATTATAGTCAAATGTGTTACTTTGTTCAAGAAAGTGTATTTTTAGAAAGGATGCTAAAATGCCATTATCTGTCTTTGTGTATAAATAAGCACCTCCTTCATCTGTATGAAGTGTGTGTCCAGTGATGCATTTGTTTGTTGCTTAAGATTGGGGTGTTTTTTTTCCTGGACAGGTAGCTTTTTTTATTGCCAGATATTTCTGATAGAGAGGGAGATGCAAAAATAAAGCTACTTTAGTAAATCTTGAGAAGCACAGAGCCTTTCAAAGACTAGATGTAAATTTGCTGTCTTGGAGTGCAAGTGTTGCTAACCCTGACCTTTAGCCAGGTATCTTATCCTTGATCTTGTGGAGTCATACAGGCATTCATGAGTGAGTTAAGGCCAGTATCATTCTTTTTCTTTTCCCATAATAGTGGGGGGTTTTTTTGTTTGTTTGGATTTTTTTAACTGATGCCTGTTAGAAAGCCTATTTGAGGAAATTCCTATGTAGAAGCATATGAACTTCTGGGATTTAAAACTCTGTCATCTGCTCTATTTTACATTGTTTTGACACGTGCATGAATATGCAGGTTCAGCAGCCTTATTGTTTTGTCTCTGACCTGTTCAGTGCTGTCTCTAGAAAGTGGTTCATAAAATGGTTTTAAGGATGCTTTCCAGATGTTTATGTAACTTAAAAAGAAGATGGGATAAGGTTTAAGTCTTAGTTGACACATGAGAAAGGAAAGAGGGATGTGCTTTTTATTTCTCTCACCCCTTTGTCTATGTTAAGGTATTCATCAGTGGGTATGTCAGTGTAACTACCTGCAGATTCTTCTGGGTAAGTAGGGAGGTGTTTTATTGTTTCGTGGGTTCGGTGGATTTTTTTAATAAAAATTTTGGGTTTTTATATTTGAGAAGGTTTCTCTAAGGGCTTTCTTATTTTGCTATTCTTGTTTGTGGTTTTTATTAAAAAAATAAAAATAAAAAAATCTCTTATTCTTTTGGCCATCAATGGTGCTTTCCAAATACATGTTTTTCAATTCCTGCTGTGGGAAAACACCAAAATTGCAGTGAAGAAAATAAATTCTGCAGGTGAATGACACAGGCTGCCCACTGTCACATAGCTTGCAAAGCGCTAAGAGCTGTTCCCATGTGGAAAGCTGTTTTTCTCCAGAGATGATGCAGTGTTTTGGAAGTTAAGAGAGCCAGGGGAAGTGTTACTCTTTTAGATGCGACTGTGTGGTAAGTGATTGTTTCTGCTTCAAGACTTTTCCTGATAATCTGCCTCCATTGTCCTTATTTATGCAGACTGGTGCTCTCATGGTACCCTTAACAGAATTCCTCCTCCTCCCTGTACTGTGTCCTTCAAGTGCTTTGCAGATAATTATGATAACTCCTTATTTGTTGCTTCCAATATTAATTTCTCATGGCAGGCTCCTTCTTGGGTTTGTTGCTTAACTTTCTTCGGTACGTCTTTATTCTTCTTTATCTTAGACTTGACCAGCAAAGTATTTGGAGGACTAGTTAGAGAAGCTGACAGAGTAGACTGAACTTTATCACTAATTATCCTGCTTCCTGGACTTGGAGAGGCAGTGTTCTTTTTCTCCTAGGTCATTAGAAAAGGAAAGTATTCTCTGGTATTATTATGTTGACTTAAAGGGAGCATCAGCATCAACTAGATGAAATGAATGTAAGGGTTTTTTAGTGGAGGAGAGAATGATTTAAAGAACGTAGCAACTTAGCCATACTCTGGTTATGAGAGAGGCTGTAGGTTTGTTGTCCTTTTCTACCTATATTTTCTTGACCTGGTAACCCTTAATCACTTTATATGTTTGAATGGTGTTTTTAAATCAAGGAGCAGTTGACAGAAAGGAGAGGGTTGTTACAAATGTGTAAATGATAACTCTTATCCTAGTGAGAACTAGTAGAATTTTTATGGCAGCTTACAGAAAGAAATATGTATGACTTACTGCCAGACATTTTATGTCAGGCAATTAAAATTATTTAGGAAAGCTGGATATCTGAAGCAAAATCAGAAAGCAGATCTGTCTGGGGAATTGTCCCATCTGGCAGCTGTCTGCAAGAGATCACTGCAAGCAAGAACGATCTTTTCTTTTTCACACATAATGTATGCTTTTCCAAATTTAAGAGCAGCCTTTTGAAAAATACGCGTTTTAAGTTTCATTGCCCTCACTGGGTGCAAGTAAGCACAACTGAGGAAAGACTGATCTCCAAACTGAAGCAAATAAAAGGATCATTGCCTTCCAGAATTGGTTATCTAATAGGTAAAATCTCTCAATCTCAGATATTTTATTTTTTTTCTCCCTGGCATAGCAGATTTTTTTAAAAAAACATTTTATGGCAGATTAAAGCAAGTTGCATAATAGGATTTAAAATGCATTGAGCAGCCATGACTTTGTGGTTTCTACAGCCAGCTGCCTCGTGTCAGTTCTAGATCTCACTTGCTATGAAGATAGATATTTAATTACTATGTTTTCTGTCTGTGTTTGCATATCTTGGAAGGTCTGCTAGAGATGCATTAAGAAAAGAAGCTCCCCTGTCAGGAGGCATAAGTTTGTTAGACGGAGAGGTACACGTCCACAAAAGAAAAAAAAAATCCAACAACTCTTTTCTTCCATGGGTTCCTGGGTCTTTTTGGGCATCCTGAGGAAAGAGATGACAACTCTTCCCATTTCCTCCTTCCACCTCAACTGCTCCCGTTCTTGCCTTTTGGACTGGGGAGGGTAAAAAAAAAAAAAGAAGGAAAAAATTGTCATTCTGGGTGTTCTTAATAATTTTTTAACTTCCTTCCTGAAATTAGTGCCTGTTTCTAATTCCTGTGTTCCCATAATTCTGACTTGAAAGAGGTATATGACAACATATAATCACTGACAGGTAGTCTTTCCTCTAACATGCTTTGGTATATTACTGTACAACCCTCTTGACAGTACAGCGTTAAATGTTGTGTTCATCGTGAAAGAACTGTTGATGGTTTTTTAGTGTAAATTGACAGATAACCACAGTTCTATCTGAAGACTATTTCCCCATGCTTGAGACAAACTTGCCTGGGTGTTAGATGCTGGATGTTGATTCATTTATTACTGAAATAAGTCCTTAGAAATAGTGTTTAATTGAGTATTCAGGGTAGCAAAAACTTGTTTGTAAGCACACCTATTTTCTTTACATGGGAAATATTTTTTATGTGCAGCTCATTTGCCACGTTTTGGCTTTCTTCGGCTTGATTATTTCCTTTTGGAAGTTATTAACATTTTATTGACTACCACATGTAGAGCAGAATGATCCCTTATAGTAAGGTGATGGATGACTGGATAGATTTAAATTGTTTCATGCATAAACTTCAGCTTCTGTGTAAGTGTTCATACTTAAAAGACTTAATAGTTAGGAAATAATTTATGTAATAGGAAAAGAACTGTGGGGAAAAAATACCTGGGAAGTGGCAGACCACATAACTCCGTACAGTTTCTGTGGAAGTTTGTAGTTTAAGTTCGATACTTTCAAGATGGCAGTTTTTCTTTACTCTTTTTTTTTATAACAACCATGAGAACATTACTTTCACTCTGCTCCAACAACACTGGAACTAGGAACTGAGAAACTACAAAGGTGGAAACCCTCAGCAGAAGTTTAGACTGTTCTCTTGGTTGCAAATACCAAATTCTAATATATGTAACTGCTCCACCTAACAGCAAGACAAACTCACCTAATGACATCAGCACTCTGAGAGGCTTTAAAAAACCCCCAAAGAAATAATAATGCAAGCTGGAGAAGGACCTTCCTGGAATCCTAGTTCTTTTCCTATAAAATAACAGTGCAATTTTAGAGATAGTTTATTGTGCTCTGTACTCGGTCTCATGCTGGTGAAAGTCATGCATAATTCTGGCCAAAATGAAATAGTACCTTTTTTTTGGTCTGTGTGTTTTTGTTTCTGAAATGAGCACCAGAGAGAACCATGTGTTGGGCAGTATACTTCTCTGCTTTAGTCGCAAACACAAGTGTTTCAGCCCTAGCTGTCTCTTCATCACGTAGCAATGCTGTACTGTGCTATGTCACATAAGGAATTTTTGCTGTTGTGGCAGACCTATGGGACTCTTTAATTGTGACCCAGGATTTATACTGTGGTCTGCAGTACTGTGAAAACATTATTCAGTGGACTCCTGTGCTCGTAAAGGAATTTATACTGGAATGTGAATTCTACTCTGAAGGGAACAATATGTTGCCTTTCTGAAAAGAGGTTCTGCTTCTCTCTGTTCATATAATTATTCAGAAATGAAAAAAGAACAAAAAGGCAGTCCTTCTATTCACCAGGTCCCAAGGTACTGAAGTAATGTATTTTTTTAAATGCCTTTAGAATTGTATTTCAGACTTTTTCCAATTTTAAGTTGGAGTCCCTTCCAAAGTAGAGAAGATTGGCTGCCTTGGTGGTCATCGTTATGTCCTTAATAAAAACCTGATATGATCACCTTTAAATCAATATTTGGGGTTGATATTGGCAAAAAAGTCCATATTTATTTAGTTGGTTTTTTTTTTTTTTTTTAATGCAGCCATGATGGTGAACTTCTTTTGATAAAAATTTATTACTGTTTAACTATCCTTGAAGCGAAAAGGTAATGTTTTAAAGTTGGATCTGGTATCCAGCTCTTGGATATTGGCTCTTTATTTATGATGACTGTGTAAACAGCTGCAAGGTATCTTGCTGTGTATATGAAAAGTGCATATTTCCTTGTTCCCAGAAATGGAAAAATGTATTCAGCCACAGTTTTGCTTTTCAGAACATTTGCACATTTTCTGCTGAACCTGTATTATGCAAAGATAAACTCCTAATATCACATACACACCACTCACCATCCCTCCCAAACAAACCAAATGGATAGCCTTTGTCAAACACTTAATTTAATCTACTCTATAAATGATTTGTTTCCTAAACAGAAGCCTTATAAAGGCAAAAACTTAAGGGGGTAGGAAACAACACTGATGTTTCATTGCAGATCCTATCCTCCTGTAATGTTGCAGTAATAGCGATGCACATGTTTTGCACTGCTGTAAAATTACTGTATCCATTTGTGTGAGCTTGGCATTGGTGCAGCTGCCTTGGTGCATGAACACAAAAGAAGAACCTGACCAAACAATTAAAATCCCTCCACAGAGATAAGGCTTATAAGTAGTTCTCTCCAGCCTGTATTTTTGTCACTGTTATTGTTCTGTTGGTCATTCTCTAAGAATAGGAACAAAAAGGGCTTTTATATCCCAGTAAAGAATGGAGTTTCTAACAAGGTGGAACTAATAACTGAGAATTAAGAGCCTTTTATTTGGAAAAGCCAGAAGAAGGAAGGAGGTGAGGGTGAGGGGCTTCCTATTGGGAAACATATATTAACAAAACAAAATGTACCCACAGACACACAAGTTTATTAGCAATGTTCCAGCCATCTTTATATCCTCATCTCAAAATCAAATTTTTCATAGATTTGCAAGTTTTGCTTTGGCAGGCTGTTAAGTGGATGACTACATTGCCACATAAATTACATAGATTTGAGACTTAAATTGCTGAAATTAATCCTATCTGACGTCTTTGTCTAGCATTAAAATTTCATCGACCACCATTTCTAAATTTTAGGAGTAAATTCTAATTATACACATTTAACTTTTATCTACATGAGGAAGCAGACTTTCACGTTCAGTTTTCATAGTAGGGGAGAAGGTAGGATGCTTTCAGGTCTAGAACACCACATGTTAAATCAATCTGAGTTTAGTGTGATGTCATCCACTGATATATTGACAGCCAGCCAAGCTTTTCTTCATAATTCAGCTTTCTTGCATAAACCATGTTTAAAAATTGTTAAAATGGAAAAGAAACATAACATGGATAAAATTAATGTTAAAGATACCAGATTCAAAATTAATTTGAATTAATTTGAAATTAATAAAATCCTTTGCCAGTACATAAGTAAAAAATTATACATAGCTTTTGTCAGGCTTTTTACTTGTTCTTTTACAGAAAGATTTATGTAATTCGTGATGTACCTTATGTTGTACTTTGTGGGTTGAAACACTGTGTTTAATATTTCAAAAATACCAGTTCTGGGCAACTGAGCTATGGGAACTTCTGAGACAAGGTGGTATACATCAGCCAGAACTTCATACTCTTAGGAAACAAAGTGGTTTCACCAGCAGATTGCCATTTCTTTGCTTTTTCAGTTGTGTGCTCTTCTGGATTAGTCGAGGATAAACTACTCCATAAATAGTTTTTCATGTTTGATGTGTGTTTTGATTAGCAATTGCCCTCCTGCTTGTTTTCTTATCTGCTCTGGTATTCCTCCAATAGAAGTGCATTTTACATGCGAATGATGATAATCAACCTTTGCAAATCCCTTTATCTTGGTTTCAAAGGAACAGAACTGGATTGATTGAAGAAGGAGGAAGGGGAACCTTGACAAAACTCAGGATATGAGTTGATATGTTGTCTATTTTTTCTGCATTTTCATGTAAAAGAAAGATAATATGGAAAACCGTATATCTTGCTTTCTATGCTTGGATTTAAGAAGTTGAAGTAATTTTACTAAGTATATTGTTGTTTGACTATCCAGTTCTTTAATTGAATGAGACCTTGTGTTGCTTCTGAAAGCAGTTCCACTTATGGACTTACTTCATTGCCAGTATTTCTTCAAATGAGGTTTAGTTTTAATATAGTGTGATGTGCTTAAATTGTTTTCTTTATATGGTAGATTTCTTTGAAAACTACATTTAATAAGCCATTGACATGGAAGACTAGATTGGTACATTAATAAAATGAATGTTTGACAGGCATGATTTTTTAAATGTACATTGTTTTCCTTTTCATATGACTGTAAAATTAAAAGTGCTGGTAGTAATTTAATTTCAACAAATGGTGCTTTTAACCAATTTAAAAATAACTTTTTTCTTTCTATTAAGCAATTTGAATATTTATATCAACTAGGTTGTTAGCTTAATGTGTATCAGTTATTTTGACCAACATGGAAGAAAAAAGCACTGTGTAGTTCTTAATTTGTTGTAAAAAAACCAAACAAAAACTAAAAAATCCAAACCAGTAAAAGTTTATGCAGTAAATCATATTACCCTAATTTTGTAGTATAAAAACTATAATTTTGTCTTACTAGCATGAAAAATGATGTAGAGTGAGAGAGGATGTAACTCAGAACAGCTGAAAAATAAATCCTGTGCCTGTATAAGTTGCCATCACTCTGTGACATTTTATAAGAGGATGTGTACGAAGAGGCAGCAACAAGTACAGAAATGCAGATTGCTGCAGGTAAGGTGGCCATGCTGGCACAGTCTGAACTCTGAATGTTTCCATACTAACTTGATTTCATAGAGCCATACAATGGTTTGTGTTGGAAGGGATCTTAAAGATCATCCAGTTGCAATATCCCTGCCATTGGCAGGGACACCTTCCTCTAGACTAGGTTGCTCAAAGCCTCATCCAACCTGGCCTTGAACACTTCTAGGGATGGGTCAGCCACAACTTCTGTGGGAAACCTTTTCCAGTGTCTTACCATCTTCACAGTAAAGAATGTCTTCTTAATGTATAGTCTTAATCTCCTCTCAGGAACAACAATTTAAATATTACTTACCTTAGTCTGAGGTTTTATTTTGCTGTCATAACTGCATTTCAGGTGAACTACAGATAAGAATGAGTAGGTGGATATGTAACTATGTACATGTCAGTTGACATGAGGCATGATAGTTTAAGATTAAAGAATGTTCTCTTAAAAATAGTTTGCAAAAAAGTGTTTTTTTAACTATTATAAGTGTCACATAGAATTACATTAAATTATTAAAAAGATAATTCTCACTCTTTATTGCATTTTGTAACCCACAAAAGAGTCTGTAATTGTCTTGAAAATCAGGCAGGGAGGCCTAAGCCTACAAAATAGCATATCATAGAATCATAGAATCGTTAGGGTTGGAAAGGACCTTAAGATCATCTAGTTCCAATCCCCCTGCCATAAGCAGGGACACC
>JBCJKH010053331.1:0-22135 GCA_039877255.1 Loriculus beryllinus
ATGCTCCATCCCTGGCAGTGTTCAAGGCCAGGTTGGACGAAGCCTTGGGTGACATGGTTTAGTGTGAGGTGTCCCTGGCCATGGCAGGGGGGTTGGAACTGGATGATCTTAAGGTCCTTTCCAACCCTAACTGTTCTATGATTCTGGATTTCAGAAAAACACACAAAGTTATATTTTTTAAAAAACAAATCAATGTCTTGTCAATATTTTTTTTGTGTAAAGTGGAATGCGTGGCACAATATATATAAATTAAACTTACACACCACATCAGGAAAAACTCAAGAGGCTTAGCCAGATGCCTAAGGAAGAGTAAGAAGGACAGACATACACAAGTTCTATCTACTCTTCTCAGCCTCACCTCTTTTTTCATCTCTTGGACTCCATTTATCCTATGTGGTTTCTGTGTGTTTAAATCTTCAGATTTATCATCCATTAACTTGTTCAGTCTCTTTCGAACTCTTGTGCATCCTACTCCTTTTATTAGTTTTGAACCTGGCTCCTAGCATCACTTGAATTCAGGCATTAATAGCTGATGATAGTTCAGTATTTTTATATTCCTATTTCAAAATACATTATTGATGCTTCTTATTGATACTTTGTCCTTAACCTATTGTAAAAAATAATACTGTAGAGCTGAAACCCTCCATTTATGGGCTCTAATTTGGAAAATAATTGATGAAAATAGGATTTAAGCATGTATTTAAAAATCGGGATATGCATTAGACTGTCTTGAAGTGAGATTTTTAAATGTCTTAATTGCTTTACTTTTTATTTAGTAATGATTTTATGCTTACTTAAAGGTTTAGTTGTCTCAAATTCACCTTGTCCAATTGCATAGCCTGCACTAGTGATGCAGACTGGGTGTTATGCTCACCACTGGGAATTGTTTTTTTAGCTTGGGTTGGAGAAGACATGGCAAATGAATACATCCTGTGTTGTGGAATGTCCTGTAAACTGTCAGCTCTCTGACTGGTCTCCTTGGTCTGAATGCTCTCAAACATGTGGCCTTACAGGTCAGTATGTACCTTTGGCATATTTTAAAGACTGAGGGGTTCTTCTTGTTCTTTAATAAAAGCAATAATACCTATTTTCATAGAACTAGAAAACGTAGCTAGCTGGTGAAAATAATGGGGATTTAAATCAACCTTAATTCATGGAAATCATATGCTTCAGTGAGGCTGTGCTCACTGAAGACAATGAGAATTTGGCCCTGAATAGTTTCGGTATTTTTAACATATGATGGCAACCCCACATGTAATCCTCGAAGCTGTAATTTTTCTATTAGGCAGGAATTTGAAAGTAACTGCTGTTTTTCAGTAAGTAATAACCATCTAATAAACCCAGTGTCTACCTATGCAAATACAATAAAGTTGAGGAAGATTTCTGTTCATTGATGTTCTTTTGGGTTTTTTCCCCAGTACTTTTTAGGAAAACTCTTTTCCTCCTGTGACATCTCCATTTGGAGCAGCTGTGAATTTGAGGATGATGGTGCTCTGCTTGGCAAACACTCTTCTATTTAGCTGTTGTGAACACAGCTGTCTGGGTGATGGATATAGTTCTGCTGATGCACTGTGGCTTATGCAGCTTGCTCTCAGCAAAACATGCATGTCACGATCATTAGGGTGTTCAATTCCAAATGTGTCAGATTGAAATGTGGAATTAAAGATTGTTTGGCCAGCTAATACGTGGTGTTATGTAGATAAATCTATGTAATACCATAAATTATTATAAGCCTCAGTATATAAATGTAAATATATACATATTTCAGACTTGGTTCATATATTTATCTATATATAGATTAAAATACCACAGCTGTGTTGGGTTTTTTTGGAAGCCTTTGGGAGATGACATCTCTAGAGCAGGCACTTTCCCAGTATTTCCAGCACACAAAAAAAATTTCTGGCTATATGATACGGCCTCTTCATAATGAAGCATAATGGCATAATGTCCACTGCAAGATGGAAAAAGCAAGAGTTGTCAAAAGGATAAAGATGTCTTCCTCATTCTGCTTACACAAGTATTTGAAACCGAACCTGTATCTCAGTGATGCTGGGTAGCAGCATACTGGTTGAACAGAAGGTTAATGTTGGATAAGGCTATTGTATTGCAATTTTCTTTAGGCCTGAGGGAAGAATCCTCCATCTCTTGCAAAATCTGCATGTCGTATTACCCAGACAGACAGTGAGGGAGAGTTGCAAGCTGCTTCTGATGCTGCAATCAGGCAATAACGGTACACATGATTCTGCATTAAACTGGGGAAGAACATGGCATATTGGTCTCTTCTAGCAGCAAATTCCAGACAAGAATCCAAAATTCACCAATGAAGTACCACAATAATATTTTCACATTCAGAAAGAGTATTTTTGCCTAGCATTTTTAACTAGGGAGTGACTACTTTTGTTTGCTGTTACAGCAATCTGAAATCCTTAATCAGACATCTGCTTGCACTTCTTGCAGTACAAACAAATGCTAGAATTTAAAGTGAATTGCAAACTATAAATCCATATAACAGACAAGAGCCAATAGATCTGCTTTACAGTCCAATTTTTCAAATGTGGAAAAAGTACTTTATTCAAACACAACACTCTTCACCAAAACAGAAGCATCGTGAGGAATAAATCAGTCTAACCACTTTGTTGCTAGTTATATTGCTCTTTCTTGTTTACAGGAAAAATGATCAGAAGAAGGACCATAAATCAGCCATTTCAGGGTGATGGGAGGCCTTGTCCTTCTCAGATGGAGCAATTCAAACCCTGTCCAGTAAAACCTTGTTATCGATGGCAATACGGTCAATGGTCTGCATGCAAAGTAGAGGTAAAAGCCATATGGGACTTCGAAGTTATGGAGTTTGTATATCTAAGCATAATTGTGATATGCGTCATTACACTATAGACAATTTGCTTCCCCCTTTTATACAAAACCTAAAGATTTATTCCCAGAGTTCCTATTTCTCAACAGATACAACAATGTACTACAGATATTGAAAGTATAAATGTAAACTTTAGTAACTTTGCTAATAATTAAAATCTTTCTATTATAAAAGAATATCTGTGAAAATACACTGGCATCCTAGAAGAGATCTTCACTTGAGATATTACCATGGTTGCTGTTCAAAGGCACAATTAGCTCCATACTTTAAGAAACAGTGGTAGCAGCCAGCAGAATTTTATGTTTGTTTGTGTTTGTTTCAGAATTAAAGAAAAATGTTGTGGCTTTGTTTTTCTCCCTGTTGGAATGAATAAGTAAGCAAAAAAATAACAGGAGACAGTGACATGTAGCACAAGGCTAGATCTAGTCTTTTGGCGCTTTCTTCCGTCGGCATCCATGTGTGTCCTCTTTCCCCAGGATGCTCAGTGCGGAGAAGGAACACGAGTGAGGAACATTTCCTGTGTGGTTTTTGATGGATCCATTGAAGATGTTGGCAAAGTAGTAGATGAGGAATTCTGTGGAGAAATAGAGCCTATTATAGATGGTAATAAGAAGATAATACTTGAGGAAACCTGCACTGTCCCTTGCCCAGGTAACAAAGCTATTCAAATGTTGCATTTTAAGATTGGTTGGGTATCATTACAGCTATCAGTATCTAGCATTAGCCACAGGCAATTAAATCTTTTTCACATGCTTTATTGATTGGATTCATCCATCAAATGACCAGCAGACTTACTTTCCAGTACTAGCTTCATGCTAATAAATCAATTAGAAAAAATACCAGGTATTAAATTCTATAGGACACGTCTCAGTTACAGATTGTACCTAATAAGAATATATTTTTTCACAAAATATTTTGAAATAAAATCCGCTTAACTCAATAAGAAAGAGTGTTAGTTTACAGCTAATTATTTGTTGTAAGTGCTTAGATCGCCTAACAGCTTTATTAATGCTTTTAACAGTGGCTAAGAACTTGATGCCTTTTACAGGTATCTAAGGAAGTTAAGCAGAGGTGTCTACATTTTTGCTTTAAGGGACTATTCCAAATGGAACTAATATTTTTATCTTAGAAAATGTGAGCATTTCCAGCTGTTTAACTCGCTGGATGTGGCGTGCACTACCATTGCACTTGTAGACTGAATCCAGAGGAGCTGTTATAAATTATCAGGTCCATGACCCTCATACTGAGAAGGATTAAGAGCCTATAACAGCTGTTTAACAGCCAGTGAAACCCCTCCAGTTCATTTCAACCACTTATTTGTAGAATTTGAAGTAAATTGCTGTTGCCAGCAGTCATTAACAATATATCTTCAGAAGCAGTAATTAACTCCTTCAGTTCTAATGTAGCTATCATTCCATACCAGTTCTCTGGTTTTGTTTTCTTGCAATTCTTCTCTTTCTCAGATTTTTTTTTTTCCCAGTTAATTTCAGATTGGATTGAAGGTAATATTGCCTCAATAAACAGAAAATAATAAAAAATTGAGAGGCTTCCATCACTGCTTTATGCACAACATTCCAATTGCATGATTTTCACATATTTTTACTTATTAAATGAAAATTGAAAGAATAAAAAGATTGTAGTTATGTTTTCTTATTAGTCAAATTTATAAAAGGAATACAGACACTCACTGCTCACTTTTAAAGTTTTGCTTAGCAGGAGACTGTTCTTCAACAATCTCACTGCCCTGTGGGGATGTGCTAATGATACGTTCCAACTAACGTTTCCAAAAATCACTACTTGTTTTCCTATTATGTGTACATCAGCTCTTCAATTATTCATTTCTTCACATGCTTTCCCAACACTGGCAAATAAAATTCCTCATTAATCAGGCATCTGGTCAACCCATAACTGATTATATTTCTCATCAATATGATGCAAGGTAGCATGAATTTTTAATAGCTCTTTCACTGAAATGATGAGAACTAAGAGGTTTATTTATGAGTCTGTGCACAGTCTATCCCCATTTTCTACTGCAGTTTTAACAAAATGGTCTCTTTGTGTTGTACTTCAGATCTTCCTTAAATGTTCTGTAACTGATCCTGCTAATTAGTATCATTAGTATGATTTTATTTTTTAGTTTCACACTAATGTGTGAAATTTATAGAATGTAAGATAGCATTCTCTAAATCTCTATTATCCTATCATGAAATAGCCAGAGCAGACATTTTAATCACCTTCCTGTTTCACTTTATTGCAAAGAATATTCTAGCAGTTGCATCTACTGTCTGTTTAGAGAAACTCTGCATGAAGATAAGCAACCATTAATCTCTTTAAAACTAAGCAATGTTTTCTCCTTCTAAGATCAAAGGAGAATTATGAACATGATACGTAAATTTAGCATAGGGCACACACTGCAGAATACCCTAAAATTTGCAAAAAATCAGCCACTGGATGGAGTGTTATTCATAAATTCATCAGAAAGTGATCTTACAGGAATGTTACAGAAAACTACTCTGCTTTAGAACAAATAGGTTTTATATAATGTTTTTATTAGTTTTATTATATTCTACTGCACAGATATTTAGAGAGTGTCAAATTACTATCTTAAGTCACATCTAAAAAGAATGAAAGGAATTATAAAGAGGGAAAACTTAAGAAAATGGAGTTGGACATTTTATTCTAAAGCATATTCAGCATCAAAAATTCTTCACGTGTGATGATCGTACATCTTAAAATGACTGTTTGACAGGGGACTGTTACTTGAGAGAGTGGTCAGAATGGAGCCTTTGCCAGTTAACCTGTGTTAATGGTGAGGATCTTGGCTTTGGAGGGATACAAGTCCGATCTCGGGCAGTGATCATTCAGGAATTAGAGAACCAACACCTCTGCCCAGAACAGGCTTTGGAAACAAGACCGTGCAATGGTAAGCATCAAAATATATAGAGAGGCCACTTCCTGTAAGAAAAAAATACAGAACAACAATAATTCTGTTTTCTTTCTGTTCATGGTGTCAAACTTAGGCAAATATGGATTTGATGGACATAGAAATGCACTTAAGTTTTTGTTTTCCAGATATCAAATGTCAACAGAGAAGCTTTCAAGTGCTATCTATCATATATCAACACTCTAAACACAGTCTTTGGAGAATTGACGATGCTTTTTTAATAATGAAATTTTATTATATGGGGAAGACCGGTTGCCTTATCTGTTTGATAACATTAATAAAAAGGAATCTGTAAGTTTTACAGAAGTAAATTTAGATTCCTATTAACCCTTTCAATTGTTGTTAATCATATGGCAATGACATTTAAAAAATTTCTGTACAGACATTTCTTGTTCATTTAGAGGCAAGACAGATCAGCCAAAAAGGAATGTAAAAAAAAAAAGATGTAAAAGGACTTCATGATTTATCCCAGGTCATACGAGAGGTGTACAGCAGAGCTGAGACGTGAAACCAGATGCAGTCCAGGCCACTTCACCGAGCCCTGAAGCACTGACTGAAGCTCAGTGTTACCATAAAGGAACCTGACTCTTAAATGAGTTTTGTGCAACAGATGTGCCACAACCATTATGAGGTTATTGGAAACATCTGTTTTGTCCATTAACTACATTAGTCTTACTCCATGTGTACAACCATTACAGTTATTGTCCAGGACTTGTCCAGGACTATGTCTGTACATATCCAGTAAGTGCAGGAGATCTCGAAACCTCCATGTATGCAACGCACCCTTCTAAGTTGCTGGGTGGAAGAGGAAGGGGCCTACTTAGTTATAAAAGCAGTTAAACATAACAAGTATGGTCTTCAGATGAGTGTGGCTGCTGCCAGTGGTAGCTTAAAATCTTGTCAGCAGATTTCTTGAAAAGTGAATGTTCTTTGTGTAGATGGCCAGTGCTACGAATACAAGTGGATGGCTAGCCCATGGAAGGGCTCTTCTCGAACCGTGTGGTGCCAAAGGTCAGACGGTTTAAATGTCACAGGTAACTACTCTTTCTATATATACACAGAAGCCTAGAAAACAGGTGGATAAAGTCTTTTCCTAACAAATTTAAATATTTTTTTTAAAGAATCTGCTAAAAACACTTGTTCTGATGTATGAATCAATGTGCTGTTGTCTTGAATTGTCATGGTTTTGCATACTAAAGATTTCCAGAATTATGAAGCATGTGGCACTAAAAGTAAATACAAATATTATCTTCTGTAGTGGACCTGGAATGTTTTACATTGGTTTTTGTTTGTTTGTTTGTTACCATAGACATCTTTGCACTTCTAAATTCAGGGCTTCAGGTTTCAAGCCCTACAACAAATAGAACTTTCATATATTAAATTGCATTTCAGTGCCTATGCAGAGGCAGAGAGAGATGTAAATCTTGATAATATAATGCATATATCATATATCCCCTTAAAATTACAAAGTACAAAATTTTAATAAATGTGCTAATATAAGTTTATATCTTTACTTCAGTGATATAAACAGATGGCAGGATACTTCTGTGAAAAGCTGTGGGATGTAGTTACTTTTTGTGCAAACCAAAGTACAAAACACAATGAATTAAGAATGACTGAGGTCTCAAGAAAATTTTCATATATATATATATATATATATATATATATATGCACATTTTTTATTTAAATAATTTTATATCAGCCCAGGTGATAGTAAAGAATCCTAGAGAATGTAAGCACATCCTTAATGCCAGCCACTTTATTTAAACTAAGATTACCTATTTTGATCAAGAAGCAATCCATATCTCTGATTACTGAGTTTCTTTGCTGCCTTATTGCTGCACATTTGGCTCTAACATGGTGTATTTTAATTCAGACATTATCAAATTTTTATTCTGAGTCCTGTTGGTATTTTAAAGCCTTTATTTATTTACTTACTTGCATAATATTGTTGTTCTGAATAGTTCTTTTTTACTTGAAGGTGTTGTTTCCCATGGGTGATGAGGCCTCCTTTCTGCAGCATCTTTGGATGACTGATATTTTATTACATAGATTCCCACAGGCATGTGATTTGTATGCTAGGATGTATGATTTTCCTTTCTGGGGGTGGGGAAAACTAATGGCAACCAGCAGGGTTTTATTTATTTGTCATCGTCCATCCTGTTAACACTTGGATCTATGTAACCACATCTAACTGCATCTGCTATGGTAGTGACCAACCTCAGCTATCAGGATTTCATCATCATATCACACCAGTATACGAAAGTGGTATTAATTTGGGAGATGCGAGATAATTGGTCCTGTAGAATTATGAGTGTTAAACTGCATGATGCATATCCCTCTTCTGTAAGCTAGAAGGAAACTTTGGTAAATTCAGACTTATTCTAAATATATTTCAAAGTCATTCTGGCTGAAATGATAGTGAAAGCCTGATTGTGTGTATTGGTCCATAACAATAACTGCACCGTACATAAAGCTGAGATGAGAACTAAGAGTACATAAAAAAGAAAAAGACTGAAAACCACTATATCATCAGTATCATAGCATTCAGTACATGTTTTACTGATAATACTTCTTTCATTCTGAAAAATCCGTCTTAGACTAGCATGAAATGTGGCTTCATAAAAGACAAAGCTGTAGCATGGGTAAAAGTGACTACTGAGGAGCAGCAGAAAACATGTATCCATTCATAAACTGGACGAGTAGTTTGTTTTCAGTTTAACAGGCAAAGATAGAAATAAAAAATATTCTTGTATTTTCTTTGTGGCCACAGTCTTACTATGTAAGTTCTAAGGAGGGCCCTAGAGAACCAAGATCTTTTCCGTCAAGCACAACAAAATATTTAAACTGTTTTTTGAGCAAACCATCAAAGGAACAAAGAGGAAAAACAAAAGGTTCACTTGCCAAATGCACATCTCTAAAATGCACATGAATGCAAATACGTATAAGAAAATTCCTGATACCGATTATCCTTCATCTTGGAATAAGAGAAAGATTCTTAAATGCAAATTAGCAATAAAATTGTAATCCACGACATCCTGTAGCAAATAATGACATCAGTAATTTCATCAGTGTTGAGATATTACCATGTCAAAATATGATTTTCTGTCCTGCAGGGGGCTGTTTAGTGATGCGCCAACCAGATGCTGACAGGTCATGTAACCCACCCTGCAGTCAACCCCACGCTTACTGCAGTGAGGTATGTGCTACTGCATTGGAGCATAAGACGCCCCTGTGAGGGCTTCTCACACATCTGTCTGCATTGCAGAGATTATGCCAACAAAAAGTATTTTCAGAGATCTTGCTAATTACTAGTTTCCTAAAATCAACCTCAGACCATCTTCTACCTTTCAATTAAATATTGCATAATCTCTGTTGATTTGGTACGAACTTGCATAAAAATATATGAAGAGGTACTTTCCAGGTTAGCAGTCATCAAAACAGTCTTCTCTTCCAGTCATCCATGTTGCTATGCTTTATAGCTCACAGAAAACTGTGTTTTTCTGTTACACAGTGTAAAACACTTATTCCCTACAGACTAGAGCATGCAGTTGTGAAGACGGATACACTGAAGTTATGTCCTCCGATGGCACACTCGAACAGTGCACTCTCATCCCAGTGGTGGTGATCCCCACCACGGAGGACAAAAAGGGGGATGTGAAAACCAGTCGAGCGGTGAACCCTACCCAGCCCTCCAGTAACCAGTCAGGACGAGGAAGGACCTGGTTTCTGCAGCCTTTTGGGCCAGGTGAAGTCATGCAATGAGCAGTTCTTAATGCTAAGTACTGCTGCAGGGTCTGGCATTTACTTTTTTGTTATGCCAAGGAAGAAAAGAAACAACCTTTAAGTGCTCATTTAAGAAGACAGGCAGCTACCCTGACTGAAAACAAAGGAAGAGACATAAACAAACCCCTAGCCTTCTCAGCTACTCCATCTATATATCTAATGAAATCTTGTATTGCAGATTTCCTTTTAATCCCATCAGTGTGTTAAAATTCACAGCAGGTATTGAACTGTGACTTTAGAAGGGAGTTGGCTGCAAAGGTGCAAGCCAGGATATAGATTATGCTGTCTCAACCAATAATGCTGTTGAGGAGGGAAAAGGTAACACTGAAGACTGCAAAGGGTAAGGATTGCTTAAACTTTGCAGCTGTAGTGTAAATTGTGGGGAAATAATCAGTATAGATATGCTAATGCTTTTCTGCCTTATCCATATTTAAACTAATTCATGTTAGACTAGAGCTAACCACATTATTGATATTTAGCATAGACATGCTCTAAGACTCAATAGGCAATATTCGCTTTTAGGATGGACCATGTCTTTTAGAGCTGAGCAAGGAGGACCTATGTGCAAGAGTGGCAGGAAATATGACAGTTATCACATCAAAAATACTTTATAAAGTCCATCACTGAGTCAGATTTCAGTAAATGTTTCCTGGTACTATTAAGCATTGAGATAAATAAAACTTCAATTAACCAAGTATTTTCACATAAGATGATAAGATACTTGTCCAAAATGTTGAAGACAGCAATTGGTTATCTTCTTGAATGTCTTTTAAATCACATAGAGTTAAATATTCTAACACACTTGTGTCTTAGGATGTTCATTTCTTTCTAAAGTTTTTATGAGTGTTCTTAATCTGAGAATTGAAATAATCTCTTTGTATGCATAATCTGTATAGTGCTGCAAACTGAGAACTGCAGAGATAATTCTAATAAGCAGATAAAATCATGTTCAAGTTAGATCCCATTAGTCCTACTAATTGTACTGTTATTTGTACTGTGATGCTATATTTGATACCTACAATAAAATAATCTTTACTCCAATTAGTTAGTATTTTAATCCCCAAAAATAAAAATAAAAATTAAGCTCTTCTGATCCTCTTTTAAAAAATAGCATCTTACTAAGTATGCTATCTTTCTTACTAAGTATGCTATCTTTCTTACTAAGTATGCTATCTTTCTTACTAAGTATGCTATCTTTCACTCATTCTAGCTAACTCCACCTGAAAATGGCAGAGGGTGAGTTGTATCAGCCACAGTGCCAACAATAGGCAAATGTCAGACAGTCTCCTTCAACTGTTCAGGAAATATGAATGCTCATGTGAGCTTGGGGCACGGAACAGTTGAGAGATTTCATGAAAAATCACCAAATTTCCGGTAATTCAAGTTAGAAAGGAAACATAGCTAAACTCAGATAAAACCAATAGTCTTGAATAAAACTAATACTTTATCCAGCAAAGGTGGAAGAAAATGTGGAAGTGAACATTTTGCACTTCTGATGACATTTGTGCTGGATTGTTGTTAATTACAGAGTCAGGTATCTATTGGAAATTTTTTTACTTACTTTAGCCTTTCATTTTCTAATCTAGATTTAAAATAATTCTTTCACTGTCTTCAGTAAATTATATTGCTTTTCCAGAAAGGAAGGTATTAAAACTAGCCCCTGCAGGTGTCTCTGTTGATGTATGACCCAAAGCAGAAGAGTTTGGGATGCCAATTCCCTCATATACTTAGAAATAACCTGTCCAGGGGGAATTCAGAAAACCCAAGTAAGATACCTATAGTTGCATAATAGGAATGACCTCATTAATAGTTCCCTTCTTTGGCAAAAATAAATAAATCCATACACAAGTTAATGCCAGTCTTTTTTTTTTTTTTTCAAAGAGATAATACAAATTTAAAACAAGCAAACCCAAAGCAGTTTGGAACCCCTTACCTTTACCAGTGGAAATAAGCCAAGGAGAGAAGAAACTAACCTATTTAGCAGTACTGAGGTCTGAATTCCTCTCATTCATATTATCGTATCATTGGATATGTCAGGTCAAATCTACTGTTCAGTTCCTCTTTAATGGATCAGTTATTTCAGCTATATCAGTTGTTATCAGTTATAATGTTTCATTAGCTTTATTAATGTAATGAAGCTAAAATGTTTTTAAATTTATTAGTGTTGGACAAGTTGTCCATATGACTGCAAGACTTTGCTAGAGAACAGAAATCCTAAACTTAACTGCACAGCAATAGACAGCACTACTGACTATTTCTTTTGCTATTGTTTTGGAAACATCAGCTGCATTGATAATACCTTCTTGTTCTGCAGAGGTATCAGGAAGCAGTAAATATTTAGTCAGAAAAAATGTAGCTGTGTTTGCTTACATTGAAAACTGACATGATTTTCTGAAATAAAAATTTTGCCACTTGTCAATTAACTAATTCAGGTTTCTGTGGAGTTTTTATTGTCAGGGAGGTGCAACACAGCGCACCTCCTGTGAAAGAATGCTTTCAAAAAGCCAGTTAGAGATTTGCAAAGTGAGTCAGATAAAAGTAGTGAGTCAACCAGCATGCGCTGAACTTGTGTCGTGACATGCTCATTGGAGGTTCTGAGAAAAACCCTACGGACAGAGGAAATCACGCCGTTTTTCTTGGAAGAAGTGGGTGCATCTAGGATCAAGGCAACCAGAAGAGTGGAATGTATACCTCTTCTTGTAGCAACATCACGTCAAAAATATAGATGGCACAGGCTGCAGATTAATACTCTTCTGATTAACAACAGACAGTTGTTTTACTTACCAGCGTGGGTTGTCTTTTTTCAGTATTTTTTTGCCTGTTCTGTGAGGGGAAGTTGTATAACAACAAAGCTTGTATTTGGTAGGGGAAGAAATTGAAAAATTATTACTTTATGTAGTAGTGAAAGTTGAGTTGTGCAGTTGTGGTGTGGGAGAAGTAAAACATACTAATGGTATTTTAAAACATAAAATTAAATAGCAGTCAAGAATAAAAATAACAGGCAGGTTGATTTACAGGACCTAGAATGGAAAGTGATGTTAACAGCATAAATGAGTCCTGGGCTGATCAGCTGACCTACAATCATACTGAAGGATTCCCACTAAAAGTGAGCCCAGAGGCTGGGTTTTGGGGTGTCTCATTTGCTGCCTCTGCCCCACATTTCAGCTCCATTTGGATTATCCAGACTTTGGCTGAAAAGCAGAACACAAGTGCACAGAGAAGTTGTTGCTCGGTTGTTTAATTGTACTTACTCTTATTAAGCTGTGTTTGCTAGTGAAGACATTTATTTTGGACTCTAAAAGTATTTCTGCACTATATCAGAACTAATAATTCAACAAGACTAACTTAAACGCTACTGACTAACATTCATTCCTTTTAGATGGGAGGCTGAAGACCTGGGTTTATGGTGTAGCTGCTGGTGCATTTGTTTTACTCATCTTTATTGTTTCTATGATCTATCTAGCCTGGTGAGTTCTTTAATTATTTACAAACAAGCAGTCCCACACAGACTGTAGTGCAGACAATTGCATTTGCCACTGTAGAAACTGCAGGCACTTCTTTGAACTGCAGTATTTAATTTGCTATGTCTTTTTGTCCAAGCTCAGGTTAGTGAATTGTGGTTGTGGTCTAGTTGATAGATAAACACATGCCTTCCTGAGGTTAATTCTTACAAATATGGGGTAGCTTAGTGTACAGTTTATTTTTGCTCAGTTTATCTCTGTTAAGAATATACTGTGCCCTTGATAATTCCATTGTGCCTGTATCAGAAAATGCTGAGAGAAATAGCAAGAGGGAAATTTAGTAATCAAGCAAGTCAGATTTGATGTTTGGCAGGATATAGAGATACACAACCAAGAAAAGTCTGAAAACTTTATCATGTTTTTTCATACATAAATTCGTATTTTATTGAATAATCTTGGTATATGTACAAGCAAATATTTTTTGCAAGAACAAGTCACTTTTGAAAATGCTGTCCCTGATGCTTTCTGAGTCCTGTTTGTAATTTCTGATCCAAACTACTGTGCAGGTGAAAGGTGAGGGAAGTGTGGTCATACGCATCAGACTCTTGGCTATATCACATCAGTAGGCATTTAGGGGGGATTCTGGATTTGTTTGGGTTTTAGCAGATCTTCCCAAAAATCTCACTTCTGCCTAAGTAAGAGGAAAAAAAAAATCTTTTATGTTTCTCAAGGGAAAGAAAATCTGTTAGCATATTAGCACTGCAGATTCTTCAAACTGGAACCTGTGGCCACTGCAAGCTTCTGTAACAACAGGCTTGGTAATAAGGATTTAGGTTTGGGCAGCCAAAGTGAAATAGCTGAAATGATAAGATTTTTTTGCACAAGATTGAGGATGCACAGGCCTGATGAAGAAATGCTTATATTGCACTCTAAAAGAAGACAAGTACTAAAGCATGCATAAACATGTATTTTCCTTTGTTTTAGTAATTTCTTAAAGCTATATCAAATGGATTGGAAGTACTGCTAGATTAAATTCTAATTCAAGGCTAGACAGGGAATGGTTATGGCTAGCAACCATATCCCTGCTATTCATGACTGGTTCACTTATAACATCTAGAATTAACTGTAGTCATTCCAGCAAGTATAATGAGATTAGACTAATCAAAAGATAGAACTTTCCTGTGGAAACCCTTGATGTGTCAAGAGAGGTTGAGATTTGAGATATCTAATTTAAAAGAACCTGAATGCAGCTTTGATACATGACCAAATATTGCACTGCATGCTCTGGGTTATTCTGAAAATTGACTGATCTCACAGGAGTACCTGCCAAGGATTGTCAGCACCATAACAGCCTGTTCCTGAACAGCTGAGCTTTGAAGTAGGTGTTGCTTTGACTTGATATAATTACTGATTCAAGTAAAGGTTTTAGGCTTAAGGCTTTTAGGAATGAAAAACCAAATGCATAATCTTAAAACAACACACTTGTCTTTCATTTAAGACTGAAATCCATCTTTGTATATTATTAGTTTCTTGTTCTATTTACAAATTATCTTATTGTTTCAGCAAAAAGCCAAAGAAGCCCCAGAGAAGGCAGAACAACCGACTGAAACCCTTAACCTTGGCTTATGATGGCGATGCAGATATGTAAAATATAACTTCTCTTGGTGACAAATGGAGTCTGAATTAATGGATTGAAATCAGATGGTATCCAAAGCCACAGGGATTTTCTATGGAGTGAATTAAGTGTTTTGACTTTTTCTTTTTTGTAACTGCAACATAGATAAAGGATGGATTTCATAATGCCTATGGATATTCAAGGTATTATTGCTTTACTTTAGACCATCAGCACTGAGAAATCTGGCAGATTCATGTTAACAGACACTGCAGTTGGAGATTTGTGGTCTTTCCTCAATCTTACAAACTATAAAGCACCACTTCTGTCTCCAGAATACTGTAGCTGACATAGTATTAACAGTTGGAAGCCGCTGCATCATTAAACAAGCATAAACAGTACGCATGAAGAGTTTGTACCAAGCTGTCTATGACTCTTTATATTCAAGCATAACATATGTACTCAGTTGAACCACATGTATTACTCTACCAGATTATATACTTATTAAAGAGCGTTTTAGTGCTTACTGCAATATTCAGTTTTAACTGGGATTAATCCACTGAGCAAGTTCAACAGTTTGCTAGTTGATGATACCTTGTGTTAACCTGCATTTCAGAGGGCAATGACTCACTTGCAAAATTCTGTCCTGTTATCACTACAAAAGTATAGAGGCCTCATATGCACATCCAGAAAGGAGGCATTCTAAGATTCAGTATTTTCTAGTGGTTGCTGTCTGGAAAAAGAATACCCATTGTAAATGTTACAATACGTTTCTACTTTCTCTAACTCAAACTGTTGCCTGCATTTTTTTTCTACATGTAAGGCAAATTTTTGCACTATATTAGTGCAGCATGATATGCACTTAACTAGTATTGCCAGAGAAACTGCCTCTTTTCAGAAAGGATGATGATGTATCTTGTGCAAGGAGTGTCAAGTAGACAGGTCTTGAATCCTGAAGAGAGTAGCATTTGGTTTGGACTGTGACTGGATGTAATTAGCTAATGACGTGTACTGTACACACCACTTCTCGTCACAGCAGCCATTCATAGTCTATATCATGGCAGTAATACAAGTGTCTAGTTTCTTGCCCCATCTACCTATACTGGTATAGATTCTCCTGCTGGTTTCTAATTGTACTTTGAAGGCTGTTTATGACTAGATTTTTTATATTTGTTAACTTTGTTAGAAAAAAAAAAAAAGAAAAGAAAAGAAAAAGTGGTTGCCATGTAATCCTGAGTGACATACTTACTGTCTAAAAAGGTATTGCGATTGTTCAACTAAAATAAAATGGGTTTGCTTTTTTTTTTTCTTTGCACTAGTGAGAGCATTTTCAATGTTGCTGACAGTGCAATACTCAGAGCCCTTTTTCCTAATCAGGATAATTGGATAGACTTTTTTAATTATTCAGTTAAACTCTTGAGTATATTGGCAAGTAAACAATAAGATCAATAGTTCTGCCGTTTTAATACTCATGACATTTTTTAAACCTCTGGCAGCATGAAAACTCACTGTTAACCTTTTCTGTGCTCATGGCTTTTCAGTGTTATGCTTCCAACATGAAGCTCATTGACTTGCCACTGTACCTACCTGCCTGTTACAGATGTGATTCGTGACCTGAGAAGGGTTATTCTCATCAAAAGGCTTCCATGTGTAGCCTGAACATAGAAGAGACTGTGCCACTACTAAGCAATACAAACCTTTATCAGGCAACCTCTCAAAAATAATTGTTATATAAAATTCAATATTAGGTTCTCAGGTCTTTTTTATAACCTAAACCATTTCTGCCTAATCCTCACACTATTTACTCAAGAAGCACCAGGTTTTACACACTGAATAAAACTGCATTTTTGCAAACTTTGGCCCAGATACACTGAAACTGATGACATGACTCTTATGGACATCAACCAATAACATCAGTCCTTAAAAATACCTACCTTTGTTCCATGTAGAATAATTCTTGGAACCAACGTGCATTTTGTGAATATTTAAGTGAGATTATGGTTATGGTCCTACTTCAATTTAGCTAACTTACTTATATTACCATGCATCAGAAAATAACCTTCCTCCCACTGTACAAGTATTCTCCAAATGGTAATGATAAGCAGAGTGGAACAACAGTAACAATCTTTTGTACAGGTTGAATTTCTCATTTTATACCTTGATCTGGCTGCAGCTCATGAAGTGCCCCTGCCACAGCAGTTGTTCCTTCATATATGTGTTGCAGGACTGTTGACTTCAGTCTTACATTGCTTTGTGAAGATGCATAGTTAAAAAAAAAAAACAAACCAAAACCAAAATGAAGAAATTTTGATTATTTAAATTGCATCAGTATTTTTTAGTAGAAAACAAGAAAAAGCCAAGTTGATTCCTATTTTGTCGGACGTAACAAAAAATGATGTGGAAAAGTTATAAAATTTCAAAGAATGATAACTCTCATGTGGAGACATAAAGATTAATCATGATTACTTTTAGAAGTCTGATTCTGTGTTGTTAAATAGTATTGGACCAAGAGTGAATAGAGGGAACAGGGTTTCTTTCGTTGACAAGGAACCATCCTTATTTATTAAACTGGCTGGTCTTAGCAGGAGCTGTTGTGTAGTTCTTGCCTTGAAGATATTTATGTCCTAAATCTAAGAATTTAATAACTTGAAGTTAAAGGTATGACATCTCGTTTTTCTCACTATATAAAATAGGTAAACAAAGAAAGAGATGGGAGGAGTTTTTAAGTATGTTTGGCCTTTGCAATCCGCTCAAGTATTTTAGTATGTGTTACATTTTATATCTGATCAGTGAATTTTGCTGGTGCACAACTGCGTCATACTAGTGCTGCATTTTAATTCAAGAGTGCATTTTTATTTATTTTTTTTACTAACAAAGTGCACAAAAATTTGAAGCCAGAATGGTTTCCCTTGTTATCAAGAAAAAAATACTAGACTATAAGGAGGGCTGAAATTTTATATAAAGCTAAAAATTGCAAAGGTGATTAAGCCCTTTAGCATTGAAACAGAAATAAAAGATTGATTATGAATCAGTATGATCAGGTGAATTATCACTATAGAATTAAAAGCAATTTGCTTTAAAAATCGGAGTGCTTCTACAAATCCAGTGCCTAAAGCAGCCACTAACGTAGATTGTTAGTTTGTGAAAGTAATGTTTCCAGTGATCAAAGAAACCATTCAGAAAATAGCAAAGTAGACATTTTCCTGTGAATGTGGTGAGTTTGTATTTTCCTTTTTAAACCTGTAGTTTCTAGATTACTGTGTCTGCTTTGAGTCCTGGAGCAGATCCTTTTTGAAGCTTTGATGCAACCGCACAAGCTTGTTTATATTTGGTATAAAGCATCAATTTTGAAACTCCCTTCCTCCTGCCAAAATGTAATGAAGTTTGTTTTCCAGTATTACAATCTGAAGAGACCAATTTAAAAACTCTGTGTATAAATCACTGTAAAATATACCTTGAATGAAATGGAAATCTGTTTTTTTACCTTTATGTAAATTGTGCTCACCCAAAGTTAAGAGTTTATTTTGCCTAACTTAATTTACTTGAATATTTATTTTGTAGAACAAGGAGGCAGCTGTCTGAGGAATGTTTACCTTTTTTGTTAATGTTAATTTGTAAATTGTGTAATGCATTTTTATTTTTAAATTATGTATATTTCTTTTTTAATGCACAAAATGTTTACGTACAACTACTGCAGATTTGTGTATATTGTCACTAAGCTTTATTCAGTTAATACAGATTATGTGAAAATGTAACAAGTTTTACATTTTCACCTGGGTTATTTTTACATAACTGATGCATTGCTGACAATAAATATAAACACAAAATCATTTAATGTCCTTTTTTTTTTTTAATTTGATGTAGTAGTATACTATGCTGGGATAAGGTAACAGTAAAAGCCAGACCCCTAAAATATGACCACCTTTTAAATAGTCTCTTTTTTGGAAATAATTTAGCAAACACATTCTTGTTAAAAATTAGTCTTTCTCTTTAAAATGAAATAAAAATACTTTCTGATGTGATGGTAACTATCAAAGTCCATCGCTACAGTCCTTGTTGATGTAGAACTTTACATTTACAGTTGCATAACTGGTTGATTAATATCCAGTAAATGCGTAAATCAGTGGTATTTTAAATTTTCTTCCTCAATTGTCATTTTTAGGTCAGAAAAACCAACCCATTTGTGGAGGACAAGGGGTGGATTAGGATCTCACTAGAAGACATTTATTCACTTCAGCGAAGCTGAATATGTCACTGTCCCTGTATAAGAAAGAACAGGGAGCAAAATCCATCTCTTCCATATAAATCAACATGCTCAATGCAGTTGGTAAAATTGTCATTTACATCTCAATTGTTTAATAATCTTTACCAAATTCCCTCACATTTCTCCTAGAATCAAGAACTTCTTGTTGAAGAAAGAAGAAAAAAGTGACTCCACACTTTTTTTCATAACTGCTCGTATTCTATCTCTGTGCTCTCCGAAACAATCTTTTCATGTCCATTTCTGCAGCATAATGTTTAACACCAGTTCATGGGGTCTTCTCCAACTTCAATAGTTACTACCTCCACAGTAACCCTTCCGGGCTAACCCTTAAAATGCTTAGACCCGATTTTGAGAGCACACAACTCTGATTTTAGAGGCATTTCAGGATTTCTTACCTAAATTTTCTCCTGCTGGAATCCACAGTAAAATAACAGAAGCATTGGACTCATCTTCCTACCTGCAATTTAGCAGAGGAACTTCTTAAATCATTTAAAGTTGTTTAATTCTATACAGGTAGAATTCTACAAATATTTTTAAAAGTCGCTTGAGAGAAGAAAATTAAAATTCTTTTTTAAACTCTGCAGAAAAGAATAATCCATGGTATGTTAATGAAGATCATATGGTCTTCACATTCAATAAAGAAAACTAGTGACAGGACTTTGGCAATTGGTTGTGAGACTTGTAGGGTAATGGCTTACAGATTACAAAATGTAGTCTTAATTTAAAAAATGTCAGGACAATACAATTTTCCAGTACAAGTATAATGAGAGATATAGAGTAAAATCAGGAGGCTTAGATAAGCCTTGTAAATATTTTAGCCTTCTATTAATGTGAAGATCGGTAGTATTAGGTCTAGAAAATTACCCTGCTGAAACAGCATTGAGCTTAAGCAGCCATTTAGGATCTGCTTGGCATCACTAAGCACAATCTGGCTATTGAAAAAGTTATTTCTGAATCTTTCATGACCAGAATTTTGGTAACAGAAAGCACATTCACAGGTTGTTGCCTGTCCAATATTAACAGATTATTTTCAATGTGCTGCTTAATGAAACAGTTACGGAAACCTCTCCCAAACTTACTTACACAACCTGTATCACAGAAAAAAATACACTGACTGTCACAGAAAAACAGAGGAAAGGTGACATCCTGTGTCTTGCTTTCATAATCTAAACCTGATTTCCTTAACAACTTTCCTCTTTCTTCCTATGACCCCATTGTGTCTTGGTGCTTGAAGCAGATGCCAGATTTCATCTTTACTGGCAACTTTTCTGATTTGCACTGATTGCTGTCATAGCCTTAATTCTCTTTTTATGTATCTTCTTACTCTTAAGATCCTGGTTAGACAACAACAGTTACTAGTTGACAATTTACAGGTATTTGAAGACATACTGTCAAAAGGAAAAAAAATTGCATATTTAAGATGTGAATTTTGAGCCTGAAATAATTTGTTTCTTCTCTTCGTGCAACCAAAGAAGCAGCTATGTATTTGGAATCCTTGAAGATACCAAATTCTATGCATTTCAAGTTCAATCACACTATTTTATTCCTGTTACTTTACATACTTCTGTTCCCTTGTTATACATTTTTTTGTGTTAATTTTCATTATAAAATCATAATGAAGGTTGTCTCCTCTGTGTGTACAGTTATAGCAGAATGGAGAGGTTCCTTTTCAGAAACCTGATAGTGGTATGACTGTGAACAGTGATTAACAGAAGCTCAAATCCTCAGTATCTAGTATCTTTCTAAGAATGCTGGGGTGAAAGCTTGGTAGAGAGCTAAATCCCTGAAACATAAATCACCACAGAAGTCAAACAAAGCCCCTCTTCCCATGAGCATCTCCATTGCAGGAGGTTATGTATTCACTTTTCCTATTTTGAATATTGCCCTAAACACACATGGACATTCTAGTTTTACTTACTTTATCTATAAGCTATACCAGCAACTTAAAATCATAAGTAGTGCAGATTAGCTCAAGGTATATTTAAAACAATTTATCACAGATGTGTAGCATCATGCATATGGTTAACAGAGAGCTGAGTTCAGGTTGATATTCCACGAAGCCATGGAAGGGATCATCCATCCCATCGATCAGGAGGGGACTCTCCATACATGTGTAATTCAGCTTTGGATCTAATTCTTGGTTTTGATGTACCACAAAATAAAAGATATTTTCATCACTTAATTTGATTGGAACCAACATAATAGAGACTAAAACATATTCAGAATAATACTTCTCAGCTGCAGATTTGCTCTTTTTCAACCAGAGGCCTGAACCCACATAATTCAGCATCTCCAGGCAGCCAAGGAGGCCATCCAGGCCCTCACTTCTGTCAGTGGCTACTTCTTCAAGGACTGGTTCTTGCTGAAATCACTCTCTTCAAACAGGCTGGTTTAGGCATTCATCTGATTACTAGTTCCCAAAACAGAAGCTAACATTGATTAATACTGGCTCCATGACCTACTAGCAAGAAGCAGTCGAGTACAGAGCTTGACTCACAAGACAGTCTGACAGACTGGTAGGAAATAAAAGTTTTGCTGGCTCAGTGTTACCTGTTATTTTAAGGATTACACTGGTATCTTCCTCACTGATCTCTTTCTTCAGTCTCCAAGAATGAAGAATTCTGTAGCTCCATTTTATGAGTGGAAATTGGTGACATGAGGTTTCACTCAGCTGAAGAAAGAAAAAAATAATTAGCTGGCAGTTTTGTGACTGCCTAAAGTTGAACTTAATGAACTGCAGCGAAAGCTTTCTGCAACATTAGAACAGCAGCTGGAGCTAAACCCTATGTTTCTGCCTTAAATGGCCTCCACTTACTAGCTGATGAACAAAACATTAGTAGCAGTCATTTATTCCATATTACAGAAATGCAGAAGCTGTGCAGCACAAGTGAGAAGTTAATTGTCAATCTCAAGCTGGATCTCCCTCTGCAGAATTACAACGCTAAAGAAGCCAGGGCAGAAGTCTAATGGCCTCGGAATTGTAAATGGGCCCTGTCAGAAAGGCAAGACATTATTTACATTAAAATTTGCTATACGCCATCTCTGTTAATACATTCTCTTTGAAATGAGGTGATACTGCGTAAGAGAAGACTTCCATCTGCCACTTTAGACCAATGAAATGGCAGTACAATGTGTTTCTCCAGAATACTTCATGGGTCTCATCAAAAAGCCGTATCACCACATATTAAAATGCTTTATA
>JBCJKH010053332.1:0-39631 GCA_039877255.1 Loriculus beryllinus
AATAGTACCTACCTACCTTGACCTGGAGCCTTTGTGTTTAATTCTTCTCAGTTTCTCTCCTCTTATATATTGGTATTCTTTCTTTGAAATCTTTCCACTTCACCAAATTCTTGCTGTATCCTACAACCTCTATAGTACTCAGGAGACAAAGCAGGTTGCAGCAGGGAAGTGCTTTTAAGAACAATCTCTGAAGTCAGGCTATGTGCAGTGCTACAACATTTGCTGAAGCACTTTTTAATAAAAAGCAAGTATTTATAAGCATAATATCTTCTGTTCTTGCCCGGCATGAAATACCTGCAATATCTCAAAAGTGATATGAATGGTTAGACTAGGGTGACTCACACCAAAGGGATTAAAAGGTGTAAACATGCCAGAACCACAGTAAACAAACCTGCAGAGACTGATTCTTGTGGAATCTGTTTGTGTATAAAATATTTTGCAGAAAAATTTGAAGAGGTGAAAGAAGTGTAATGTCTATATATAGAGCTGACCACAAGAGAGAATGATGAAATAATAAACACAGAGCAATTTTATTGCTGTTGCACTGGCTTGCAAAGGCTTTTTATTTGCTTGTTTTCGCTATCACATTGAAGGGAAAAAGATGGTAAGGAACTAAAATGTATTTTCAATAACATGGCTAATGGATTACAGGGAGGCTTTTACCAGGGGAACAACTAATGAAACAAATCTTCTCAGGACAGCATTAGAGAAAGTGAATCTGTTGCTGACACACTAAACTCTTGCACATTTTATTTTTAACAAAAATACAGATTTTCACAGGATAAGAAAAAGTAAATGGATAATTACATTGCACACCTAGAAACTCCAGAACTCAGAAATTCCATGAGATTCCTGTGAAGAAAGTAGGATATGTGATTTTAACTTCTATGAGAGACGAAGACAGTAGAATATGTGATTTTGTCTTCTATGAGAGGTGAAGACATAGATAATTTGAGAAATGCCTCCAAATAACAGATGTCTGTATTGTCCAGAGAAAAGGTTAAAGCTATAGCAGAGAAAATATTAAAGCTATAGCAACCTCTAAGACTGAGTAAATACATGGATTGTCCACAGAGCAGGACAAAAACAGAATAATAACTAATAACTAGTCTGTGGTTCAAGTCACAAACCCTACAGGCTCCAATACTTCTGTATTTGTGATACAGGTAAACCCAAGAAAACCACATACAGAAATCTCAGTGAATTTAATGCCAGAGTTTAAGGGTTTATAGCAAAGGGGAGGATGCCTGCAGAACAACTTTAGTACATGCATAGGTTCTCAATATGCACCCAGCAAGGCAGACTGCCTGTCATTCAGCTACCATCTCTGTAACCCTGTGTCAAATTAGTGACTCCTTTGATGTTAGCTACATTGTAGAGACAGCTGAAATGTGATGTTAGCAGTGTAACAGGCTGAACAAATGAAGCCAGGTGCTAATGACAGACAAAAAGTTATTTTAAAGCAGTTGATAAGAAACCCAGTGAAGCAGATATATGGGGGTTTGAAGTTTGCATAGTTTTCTACAACAGCTATGAAAACAATTAAAATCAAAAGGATAGTAGCTTCTGAAGCTGGGGGAAAGAATCCGCTATGTACGAAAAGAGCTGGAGGATGAAGCAGAAAGCACACGTGGCTAGAAAGTTAAACATTTGCAACACCACTGCAAATATTTTGGCAGGCTAGCAGGTTAGACTTTAGAACACAGAATTCATGTTCAGTTATTGCCCAGCACATAAATTTCACAATATATAGATTGTAGACAATATGTAGATTTTCTGAAGGGTGTCTACAAGGATGATGGAGAGGGACTTTTCATTAGGGACTGTAGTGAGAGGACAAGGGGTAATGGGTTCAAATATAAACAGGGGAGGTTTAGATTGGATATAAGGAAGAAATTCTTTACTGTGAGGGTGGTGAGGCACTGGAATGGGTTGCCCAAGGAAGTTGTGAGTGCTCCATCCCTGGCGGTGTTCAAGGCCAGGTTGGACAAAGCCTTGCATGACATGGTTTCATGGCAGGGGGTTGGAACTGGATGATCTTAAGGTCCTTTCCAACCCGAGCTACTCTGTGATTCTAAATACCAGAGCAAAAACTGAAGAGCTGGCTTCCAGCCGCTCTGACCTGGCCCTTTGACTGCTCCTCTGCTTTTCATGGACCCACAGGCTCCTCTGAGGACTGCCAGTGCCAATAGTAAGTGATTGTGCCTTCTGCCCTGAGCACCAGATGAAAGTAGTGAATTGCTAACTGAGCTGCTTTGAAACTGTGTTTTGAGCACACAGTCTTTGTATTTCTGTTGTTGTGACCCATTTACCAGTGGACTGCAAGATCAGTGCAGAGTGCTTTAGTTGGCATGAACTTTGGGTGATTTTGAGGGATTTTCACTGGGATCAGACACTCAGCTCCCAGGTGGATTTGCACAGGACACAGCAGGTCCTATGAAATCTAGGTCATGCTTGTGCTGAATTCCTTTAAGCAGACCTGCAGGTAACATGTGTGCTGCCTCCCCTGGCACAGCCTGAACGCTGGCTCCGCAGAGGATCACCAGGTATGGCTGGGTGCACGTTCACTGAGGGGTCCATCTCAGAATAAACAAACAGGAAGATGCTTCTGATGTTTTTGTCACCTGAAGGGATGGCCGTGGGGGGGAAATGATCCTGAGGCTTAGTTTGCTTTATCCTTCAGCCAATCTGGACTCCATCCGGATGTGGCTAATCTAACATGAGACCTGCTCAGAGCACGATGCTAGAACTGCTACCTCTTGTTGTCTCTGTTCTGTAAAGGGCAGGGTCTGGCAGCCTGAAATCCCTCAAGCAGAGGTCCTGAGGCAGTATCTCACTCGTTGCTGTGTTGCTATAGCCGTATCACTTGCTGTCAGCCACATTCCTCCAGCTTCTCAGTTTAAAAACAAGGGAGCTTTTTCATCTTCTTCCTCTCTGAATTTTCTTCCTCCAAAGCAGAGCCTTGTGCAGGGGAATAACTCGGACTGTGCTGGAGACTTCATTGCTAAAGGGATTGGGAACCCGGGAGTCAGATGACTTCTGCAGGTGAAGAGTGATCGGTGTCTGTTAAGCACCATCTGTGACTAACTGGGAAATATGCAGCTGTTCTGATCAAATGCCATCTCTTGTGTCCTTACTTTTAATGTCAGGATTAGCCAGGAACTCGGGTAGATTATCCAGAACATGAAAGCAAAAGTAGGGCTTTACGTGCATGAGCTAAAAATCACCCTTACTTGACCATGGTTTTAAAGTTATTGCAGTTGGCAGCTAGAAAAATCTTGTTGCAGAAAGCTCTGTTCAGTGGTGTGTCTGACTGGGTCTGCAAATACCACAAGTGCACTCTGTCCCTTACAGAGACTCTGTAGCTGGTTTCTGGGGCCTTGCCTACGGCATTGCAGGTGCCACAGTTTTGAAGCTGTTCGGTGTTCCAGGCTTGTTTTGTAAATAGCATCACTGTACCCAGGAATGGCTTCTTCCTTAGTGCTTATCTGTACCCATCAGGGTGCAGTGCTGCTTGTTCACAGACATAAGGGACCAAGGTTGGAAAGGATGGGTCTGCAGATAGCGTTATCTGCTGGGACAGCTTTAACAACCTGGTAATCTGTTAAATGCTATTGAAGAGGGAGGGTGGGCAGATCTAAGTGATTCAGTTAGAAGTGATGGAAAACTGGTGTTCTCCATACCAGCAATTGTAAGGATTTGTCAAGCTCTTCTGTAGAAGATGGGCCAAACACAAAATCTTGCTATTTAATGAACATGGTAACCATCCAAATGATGTCTTGTCGACCTTCTTTTTTCCTAGTTGGTCTGACTTTATGTTCAGTCAGATTGAGTAGATCTCCTGTGGTTGTAAATATCTAAGCTAGAGTTAAATAAGTAAATTTATAAACCAAGCATTAGATGCGAGTATGTCAGTAAAACTGCTGTGCACATCTAACTGTCCTTCTCCTTGTTCAAGTTGCAGGAGTTATTACAGCTGACTTCCTATCAGGACTGTTTCACTGGGGAGCGGATACGTGGGGATCCGTGGAGCTACCCATAGTTGGAAAGGTTTGAGATTCTTATCCTTATGCTTGGAAACGTTATGAAGTGCTTTTCTGAAACACTTCCAGTGTTCCCAGCTGCGTTGGACTGTGTGTCTAAGCTGTATCTTTCTTGCAGTCTTGCCAATGTAACCAGCTCACCCACCCCAGAGCCCTCCTCCACCGCAGGCAGGGTGTATTGCTGGTGAAGTGCCATGTTTATGCTTGGCCTCAGTGACATGTGCAAGGTGACACTGCCCCATTTTATCGCGTTGTTGAAGGTTTGTGCACAGTTTTGCAATCCCAGTGTTCCCAGACCTTCCCAAAGTACTGTGGGAATGGCCTGTGCCACAATGAGTGTGGAAGCCTGGCTAGACTAGTGTTGATCTTCTGAAAGGCTGATAAACACAGAGAAATGGGAGATCCTGTAGCTAAACCCTCTAAAAGCTGCCTTGTAAAACAGGAAGACACTCCAGTAAGAAACCTTTCCAGTTTCTGTGCTACTGGCCGCTGTTGTAAAGGTAATAGCATTACAATGGTGATGACTGAGGTTTTAAATTTGAGATGTATTTATACCCCTGCAGCTACAAATGCCAGGTGCTTAGTGGAAGGTGCACTGACTTCTGTAATAAGCAAGAATTTTTCTTTAAAGTAAACTTCTTTATAGCTACCATTAGTTACTCCTCACAGTGCAATAATTATATGAAAGTATATGGGATATTCCTTGTAATTATCAAGAAATACATGAGCTAGAACAGTGGAGTTAAGACTGTTGGGTTTAGGCTTGTTCTTGTTTACCTTTAATAGACTTGGTAGTCCTTGAGTCCCTGTATCTCTGGGACATAGTTCAAAGACAGAGACTGCAGGAGACTACACTCCATAAACAAGAGTTCACCTTTGCATAGACAGTACATGGTGTGTGTGTTACAAGCAAATAAGTGCACTTATTTTCCTGTCCCAGTCCTACTGACCGCATTTGCTCTGGCTTCTCTGGGACTGTAATTAGATGCAATTTCTGCTCATAGGGGAGAGTTTTATGTTTGACTATTTGACTTCTGTTGGTTTGTCTGGTCATTTGACTTGCCTTTAATGCTGTCCTTTTAGCCCACACAAATTATGAGGCTAAATTTACTTTCTTTTAATGATTTATTGGTTTATGCTGCCCACTAAGTGACTTATCTTTGTGAATGTCACAGGCTTATGTGAAATTAGGATGTTAATGCTTTGGGTTTGAGATCTACAGACTAAAGTTCTTAAGTGAAAACTAAGAAGAATAAAACTGACAAGCAAACTAAAACTGGATTTGGGTCTGGGAAGTGAATTGCTTTGCAAATCAAATTATCTGAAGTGTTGTCATCACACAAGTTTGAATTCTGCCTACATGCTCTGTAGTGGGAACTCAAACTGTCATAGATTTGAATGTATATGAGGTTGGGGAGGTTTCAATAGTTTTCTTCCTCAGATCATTATTGAGCCATGGTTTCATGTTTATCAATTTGTTTTTTCAGGCTTTCATCAGACCCTTTAGAGAACATCACATTGACCCCACAGCAATTACCAGACACGATTTTATAGAGACCAATGGAGACAACTGCTTTATGACACTGGTCCCATTGGCAAACATGGCTTACAAATTTGTTTCTTTTTCCCCAGGTAAGCTCTTACTTCTGACTTGTGTGCATTTAGCATTTGTGTTGGTATTTAAATGAGCTAGGAGAAATCAATGAATGGAAGAGGACAAGTAATAGCTCTTGGAAGCAGTACGCTCCTGGGAGGAGAGAGGGAAACCTTCTTTTTCCTTGATGGAGAAGGAACCAGAAGGTGGGGCAGGTAGATCCTCTGGCTCAACAGACAGTCTGTGGCTGAAGTCTTGCAAGGAAGCATTAGAAGTTACAGTAAATATTATTTTTATAAGAGGGATCAAACTGTGTGTATGGAGGAACTCATTGTTCTGAAGTGTGTAAAAATGCTTCCTCGTTATAGAAACACTTGCAAACTGGAAGTGGGAGAATGAAAGAATTAATGTAATTTTATAGTTGGTAAACTCAGAGTTGAACTTCTTCTTTATTTATTGTCAGACACTGGTGCTTACCAGCCTGTCTTGCGACATTCTGGAATCGCTTATGGCTCACTGGCTCTCATGATGCTTCTGTCAAAGCAGCTTTGTTGGGGCCTTTGTTAGTCCCTGCAGCACCAGGCATCTCTCTGGGCAAGACAGCATCTTCCTAGTAGAAATTTACCTTTTCTTAAATGGTAAAGATACACATCTTTGTTTTGCAGAGGCATTATATGAAACGTGTCCCTGGGAGTGTTATGTCTTTGCACTCATCATCTTCATAACCATGACGAACCAGATTCACAAGTGGTCTCACACATACTTTGGTCTTCCACGCTGGGTCATATTCCTGCAGGACTGGCACATTATCCTGCCGCGGAAGCATCACAGGATCCATCATGTGTCTCCACACGAGACGTACTTCTGCATTACAACTGGTACTGCCACCTGGTTCATACTGCACCCTCTCTTTAGTAGGCTAGCACAACTTACTTGGCAATATGTAATTTAGTGACAGCCTATTAAATACCTGCAGGATGACATGGTGAAGTTAATTGTGCTCTTAGCAAAACAATAGTTTTCTGTTGCATAAAAATGTGGGGGGAAGGTTTGTGATAGACTAAAAGATAACTTTCAGCCTGACAGGGTAGTTAGTGGTACTGAGATCCAATTGCATGGTACCTTGGTAATCTCATGTTAGTAATGGATTTTGTTCATTAAACTCTTAAAGCTGTTGTTACCTCAGAATCGCTCATCATCTGCAAGTGCAGCTTACCATGAATGCTCATTTCTAAAGCCAGGCTTCAGGGTTTTTAGTCTTCATTCTAATTTGGGGCAGAGGAGTGTGAGACCTTGCAAAAAATTGCCTTTAAGTTCCTCTTCTATCTATATTCAGTTTTATGCCCGTTGTATGGGCGGGTATACTCAGTCACCAGTGTTGCAGTCCTGAATCAAGTTAACTGGGAAGTTGGAAATAAACCACTTGGGTTCTTCATTGTGTCATTGGCTTTAACACACAGTTTCTAGTGGTTTTGAAATCTCTGCTAGGAAACAAATCTAATTCTTGTGACCAGAATGTCAGGTAAAAACATGGTACAGTTAAGCATGACTTGCCAGATGGCAAAAACCTTGCCACCTTAAGAGCTTTTTTCAGTGCTGTTATACCCTGGAAGTTTAAGCCTGGCCATTACCAGCAGTCTTAGGCTAGTTACTTTCATTTCTCATTTAAAAACCAAAAAGCATGTGCTTTTGTTCACTCTGTGCTTTCTGTAAGTGTTCATATCATGCTAGTCTGCCATAGCACAGCATGCAGATTGCATGCTTCAGTTTTCCAGTGGAGCAAAGTGTTTCTGCAGCCCCAGTTCTCTTTCTTCTAGGATAGAAATGATGAGGATGACAGAAATATACAGTCAATGCACTATTTTAAAGGGGCCTTTACCGAATGAAATATGACTAGTAAGGCACTTGTTAGTGACTTGACTTGAGTAGATAGCCAAATCCCAAGAGTATACTTGGTTTCAGGGCTGACCTGTGTACATAAAGGTCTGCCACTGTATCATTGCCAGGGATGGGGTCAGATAACAGAGCTTTCTAGCATTCCCAATGTTAAAGCTTTCAGGCTGACTACCATTTTTAGACGCCAGGAAGGAGACATCCATTCCTTGAGGGTTACTGGCTGGGTTTGATGAGAATTGCATGGGCTGACTTCTTAAGGGGCATCAGTATACAGTGAGTTAGTAGAGCTGCAGGATCACAGGTGAGGTGGGAAAGGACATCTTCAACTACAGAAGGTGGCTGAAAATAGTTCCTGTTTTGATAGACTGTTAAAGCTGTCGCTGTCTCTGGTTAGGAATGATCTAGCTCTCTAGAAACACATTTTCAGCAGTGAATATCCTGAATGTTCTGCCTTTAGTATTTCTGTCCCATAATCACTATACACAGTCTCAGACATCACCAGCAAGAACAGTTCTTTTCCTGCTGCTGACAGAGCTGGCTGCAGCAGCTTTCCTGGGTTCCTGTCTTGCTTGCACTATCCTGTATTTCAGCTCTTCCCTCTAACATGAACTTCTACCTCACTGTTTCCATTGGGGTAAGAGAAACGTACATGCAGTAAAGTACAACATACACTTACATAACAGTTCTGTAAGCATGGGATAACTAATATAACCCTGCATACATCCATCTCTTCCTGGCTGTAGGAAGATCTCTTGGTTCGTTCAACTTGATGGTTCCTTTTCTGATAGGTTAGCAATGGCCATAGAGTAGTCTGCTGCCCTCTCACTTACCTTGTTTAATTTAAAGAATGTTATTAAACAGGCATTGAACTTTGGATGCTATGGGAAACTAATTCTCTTTTTCCTTTGCAATCACTTAGGTTGGTTGAACTATCCATTAGAGAAGATAAGATTCTGGAGGTGTTTGGAGAACATTATCCAAGCAGTTACCGGGGAGAAGCCAAGAGCCGACGACATGAAATGGGCTCAGAAAATTAAGTAACTTTTGCCAGCCTTCTGCAATCCTTAACTTGTTGCCAATGTTGGTTTTTTTAAACACAAAGCCATCAGCCAAATTCAAGACCTGCAAAGAAATAACAGACTCTAAAGCACAAACTAAAAAGTGCTAACAGACTGCAACGAAATGAACTAATTCTTAAAACAATACTTGAAATGGAGATGATTACTCTTACTGAGCACCTTTCTGTTCGGCCATGTCTGCTTACATCTTAGAAAGTACTTCATCACTGTGTCTCAAAAAGCTATTGAGCAAGCCAGAAGGCAGGACAGTCACTCCATTGGTACATGGTGGCGTAGTAAACATGTGTTGTATCAACATTATTTAACACTTCAAAAATAGCTTGTTGCCTAAGACCTATAGGGAGAATGGTGACAGCAGTGTGTCACTGTGTGTTTGAGTCCAAGTACACTGCATGAAAACAGTGTGTCAGAATAATGGAAGCCTATAAAATAATCGCTCTTCAATGCACTTAGTGATTGATAAACCTACAGCTCTATTATGTTGAATTGAATTGATCTAATGTGGGACAGACTTTGGGAATCTTGCTCCACCAGTGAGCCACGAATCCTCAAGTGTCTTCAGTTTCCCTTTAAAATAAAGTTGTTCTACTCTCTACGTGGAACCGAGCTGTTTCTGCATAAGCCTTCAACTTCCAAAGCCTCTGAGAAGAGGGAGGGTACCCAGTACAACACATGCCCACGTCTGTTCATGCGGAGTGCTCGCTGATGAGTCTTCTGTTAAGTGTTCCCTACCCTGACAATAAGTGTTTAAAATAGTTCTAGTATTGGGCACATTGCAAATAGCTGTATTCAAGAGCTCAAGGTATCAAATTGTAATGTTAGAAGGGAAATTGTCAATGACTGGTGTTCTGTTCTTTTTTTTTTAAGGTGCTTGCTTGTTTCTGTAAATAATATAAAGCCTTAATCTCTTCTGGTGTAATGGAATAATATTTTAATGTGATGTTTGAATGTATATAATATATTTATAACAAAGCAGTTGGATAATACTAATCATGTTTGTTAAGTCTTGTTGCTGTTCTTCATTCATGCATTGTTAGTGGTTAGTCCAAGAACTTGATCACTGGTTGCAAAATGCTTCATGCTATTCAAACCACCTAAAACGTTTTTCAGCCTGTTACATCCTCTTTAGGTTGAAGTGATCAATTGCTAGTCAACTCTCTAAGAGCTTGACACTATATTAAGCCAGACTTCAGCACCTTTCAAGAAGTGCAATTAATTCTGCTTTGGATGCTAAGGAGTAACTGCTGGATTGGGGAGTGCAAAGTTCCCCATAGAACATCCAATGGGTACTTTATCATGTTAATGTTATTTGCATCTTGTTGAATTCCTTCCTGAATGAAAACTTACAGATGGTCAAATCTAAGACTGCTTTGCCTTCCCTAGTTGTAAATTGTGTTGAATACAAACTGTTCCTGAAGAGCATGGTAAGGTGGTTTGGAGTCATAGGTTTAGATTAATCTTGTTCCTGATGGACCACAACTTCTGAAAGTGTTGGAACTTGGCAACTCTCCTCCGGTGGAAACTGCTGGATGTGGATGTGTCTGAGCTGGGTTCTGCAGACCAAAATCAGAGTTGTACCTTGGTTACAAAATATTTAATGTGCTTAAACGATTCAGGCCCTTAGAGTGGTTTGCATTGGAAGGGACCTTGAGAAGCATCTAGTTCCAAACCCTTTGGGGAACTTTATACCATTACATGAAACTTGTCGTTTCAGTTGTCCCAGTTGACATCACATCTCTGCATAGCTCTGACAGTAAGAACACCTCCACCAGAAGTGTTTATAGGAGTCTCAAAATGAATTTAGTTGAAAGTGGAGGAAGAGGAAGAAATACTCCCTCAATACTGTTAATTATTGCGTGCTGCTTCCAGATCTGGGCACTGAAGAGGGGTGGTTCTGTACCAAACTTGCTGGCACAGTTGGTCCTAGTAGTTTGATCTCTACTTGTTTTGATTTCCAAGCACTGAGACTTCGGTGCTACATTAAAGATATGAATATAAATTTGGGTGGGAAGAAAGGAAGTTAGTGTGGCCGTCATGACTGTGAATCAGTGCAGTTAATACTTGCGTTTGTGTCTGTAGCTTACTTTAAAATCCTTTGGTGTGATAATGCTGGTGAGAATGCAAACTACAATGTGTCCAGAGCAAAGAATGCTTCTCCTTCCTCTACTCCCCTTCCAGTGTGGGTGTCCTGCAGTTTAGATGTGTAGGAGTGCTTAGGAAACAACGTATACTGCTGTGAGTACAGTGAACTGAAGTGGTTATTTCTGCTATCTCACCAGCAGTTAGGTTCACCAGTGCATCCATCTTGAGACTCCCATAATCCATATTCTAGATCTGTAGCCATCAGTTGTCTGCTCCTCCTGCCCTCATCCCTTTCCTCCCGTTTTCCTCACCCTCAGCCCCAGTTTGAGTTAGGTAAACCAGTGTCAGAGCCCACTACAGAGCTGGGTGGATGCTCAGGGCTCCTGTGTAAAACAGCCTGAAGCTCTAGGTTGTTTGAGAGCACATCTGGCTGCAAACTGAAATGCCACGTGAACAGCAGTGCTGCAATAACCGATGGCTCTGAAGCACACGAATTATTAGATTTTCAAGAGTTAAGAATTTCACTTCAGGAGTGCTGTTAAAGGCAATTGCTATTGCTCAAACCTCTCTCAGCCACTTGATCTGTGGTCTTCCTGGAAACAAATCTGAGCTGCTAATACTGGTGGTGGCTGGGACTATCAAGCCGTTAATCTTAATTATGAGAAACTGGGGCAGCCGTTAATCTCTGGATGCTGTTTTCTACGCTGATGCTGTGCTCCACTCCTGAGGCAGCTCTTGCCCAGAGTGACCCCAGGTGACCAACGTGGCTGGACCCTCACAGGGTCCTGTCTCCACATCACTGTTCCTAAGGCAGCGGCCTGGGGCATGGCCCTGAGCAAGTTCTGGTTTTGTAATCCTTAATCTTTCCCTCCCTGCTGTGAGTCCAGGTGTATCACAAAGCTTCCTGCCCCTTGGACGACCAAAGAACAAGGCAAGGTGTTAATGAATACCTCGGTCTTCAAGCTGGCTTCTGGAAATGGTTCCACCCCTTTAAAGTAGTGGATGCTTCCACAAAATCAGTATGGCAATTCTGGAGCAAAAGGCCGTGTGGATCCCTCTTAACATATGTAAATCTGGCTAAAGATAAATTTGTCTTAAGTTAATTAGGGACGGATTAGAGCTAAAGTAGAATAAGAGACTCCTTTTAAACTCCACAGACATGGCCTGCATTACAGTGTAAATGCTTTTGAAAGTGGTTTTAATTCAGACTCTCACCTCTACAGAAGGATGTGGTCAGGCTCCTGCTCACAGGACAAGTCCTTCTGGGCCTCTCCCAAGTCTGGAGTTGCCTTCCAAGGAGTTGGCTACGTGTGGCCATGCAGGAGTAGGTGTATTTCTCTATGTGTAGCTGTGGAACTGCAGAGCTGTCTGGGGACTTGCCTGCATGGGGAAGTGTTGCACTCTGTGGACAAATTACTGCAATGTGCTTTAAAATCCTGCTCAGCCGTTTCTTAAAGCAGTGTCCAGGACAGCCGGATGGGTTCGGGTTTGCTGTTTGCTTTGAAGTCCCCATGGCCGCAGCTCAAACTGCTCAGCTTCCTGGTGCCTCTTGGCTTCCAAATGTTGTATCGATTTGCTACTGGAGCAAGTTATCAGTGTTCTCTCTCCTTGTCTGTAGCCTTAAGTCTGTCTGCTGCCTCCCTGCAGTACTGGGGTCCAAGAAGAAGCCCAGCTCAGAGACAGCATTTGCTGAACAAAGGTGAGGCAGCCACCATGTGAGGAAAGCAGGCATTGAGCCAGCCTGAGGACCATGGTGGGGATAGAAGTGTGTCTGGCGTGGGTTTGCCCCATTTAAAAAAGGGGTTAAAAACAAGGTCAAGAACTTGTCCTGCATGAACAGCCATGCACCAAACAGGCATCAGAATTGCCTACATGAGATAGGACCAAGATGTTTGGCTCAGGTGCGATGTCTGTCCGTCTGATGTCCCCCTGGAACTCGACTAGCAGCAGGCGTAAGTGGAAGGGGAGCTGTGGTCGGCAGGGGGTTAAACCAGTCACTCCCCTTGCCCCCTAAAGCTGCTGATACCCATTTGGAGCAAGGTCTCCACCTGCTTGACACCGAGCATCTCTCTCCATCGCCATGGGGATGTGCGCGGCCTCTGCTGGGACCGTTCCCCATGGCCCGGCCGGGTTTGCTGAGCTCGGGTGCCACCTAGCGGCTCTGTGCGTGCCTGCTGCGGCCGCGCTCAGCCCGGGCCGAGGAGCGGGGCTGGAGCTGAATGGAATGGAATGGAATGAAATATGAAATGAAATGAAATGAAATGAAATGAAATGAAATGAAATGAAATGAAATGAAATGAAATGAATCCCAGCGGGCAGCGAAGGCATTGCTGGATTGAAGTGGCTTCAAAGAGTATCTGCTACAACCGGTACCTTGCCTCTGGTTGCTGCTGACAGCTGTGTGTGTTAAAGCTGGCTTAAATGAGCAAATGACTTCAAATGTAAGGGGGTCTGCAAAACATTTTGCTTTGTAATTGTTATGATGTCTTGGGGCACAGTTTTTGGATCAGGTGTTGCAGACAAAGCAGAATTCATTTTCCTCCTCTTTTCTTTTCTTTCTTCCTTTTTTTCCACCCTGTCTTACCACTGTTTTAACCGGAGAAAGGGGAACATGTGCTGCTGGTTAAAACACAGCACTGTACCTCTTCCTGATGTTCCTGATGTCTCTTCTGGATTCACACTGCCTGTTTTAGGCCAAAAGGTGTTTTTCATAGCCGTGTATGAGACACAGGGAGGCAGTGTGTGTGGTTGTGTCCATGTTCCCATTGTACAGGGAGGCTCTTTGGGCTCCTGCGTGTCTGCAGCGCTGTGCTGTGCCCTGGAAGTGCCCCCAGTGCAGCAGCCCTGACCCAGCACCCTAGGGCCGAGCTGGGGCAGCTGCATCGGGGGCTGGTGCACGTCTGCCAGTGTTGGAGGGCAGCAAACTGAACTGCCTTGCTCCGGGTTCAAAGTGCTGGGCTGTGTCCTGCGGCCTCCCTTTGCTGAGCATCACAGGACGAGGTTCTGATGCAAATGCATGAGCAGCATCAGGGTATTGCAAAGCGGCTGTGAATATTTGAAAGCAGTAGGAGAGCTAATGCTGCTGTGCTCTGGCTGTAATGAGCATAGCTTAACAATTACTCATATAAATCGCATTGAGTTTTATGGGCTGCTCAATGCTTGAGTGCTTTGGTGTTTCAGAGCTCCCCTGGGGGCTCGCTGGGGTTCCTTCCCCCAGGGTTTCTCGCTGGAACGGGCAGAGGCACCCCCGTCTGCCGGCCCCCTTCGGGCCGCAGGGAGCACACCCGCCCGAGCGGTATTTCTCTTGCAAGCTCGCTGCCTGTACCATAGAACTCTCCGTGCAGCTCTCTAGCCCCGCCCACCGCGGCCTCCTCTTAGCGCGCCCTCCCGCGCCGCGCCCTCGGAGCCGCACTTCCCGCGTTGCGTTGACGTGCGGCAGGGGGCGGGGCTCCGGCGGCAGCGGCGCAAGATGGCGGCCACCACGGGTGCGGGTGAGCGGGCGGCGGGGCCGTAGGGCCGCGGGCCGGGGGCACCGGCCGGGGCCGCTCCTCGCCGCGGGGCAGGCACGGGCCGTGCGGGCGGCAGGCTGCGGGCCCCCGGCTGGGAGTGTCGGGGCCGGAGGGGCGGTGGCGGCCTCTAGGCCGGGAGGCGCCCGGGGAAGGGGCGAGGGCGGCGGCGGCCACGGGGGAAGGGGCGGCGGCGGTGGAGGGGCCGGTCCCCGCTCCGAACCCGCGGAGACCGGGCGGGCCCGGCCGGCGCCTCCCCGGGGGCTGCCGAGGCCTCGCGGTGGGAGCGGCCCCGACGGGGCGAGTCCGGCCCGGGGCCGGGAGGGGCCTGCGGAGCCGGCCCGGCGGGCAGCGAGCCCCGGCGCTCTGTGTGCCGGCTCCGGGAAGCGGCCCTGGGGCGGCGCGTTGGGTCCTGCGGCAGGGCCGGGACTCCCCGGCCGGGCCCGCAACCCTCGGGCCTGGGCCCTGTGAGCCGCAGAACGAGCCCGGCGCGGCGGCTTGAGCCTGGGCTCGGCACCGCAGGGCCGCCGGGCTGGCTCAGTTCCTGCGGGTGAGCTCCGTGTGCTCGGAGCTGGGCCCCGGTTCCTGTTGGCGGTGATGGCTGAGCCCGTTCTCAAGTTAGGTGCGTGAAATCGGCGGCTTTAAAAACCTTATTCATTAATAACATCTTCCTGTTACATCAGAGGGATGGAACTTCCTTGTCAGGATGCGTGTGCTTCCAGAAGTCAATATATATCTTTCTGCCTTTAAAATTGCTTCTCGCCCGTTTTCAGTAGTTACAGAAATCCTGTGTCTGCACTTAGCATCACACATTAAACAGAAACACTGCAACTAGGTCTGGAGTGGGGGTTTCTTTGCTGACATCATTTAATGAACTTAGATCAAATAAATTAGTTTCACTTCTGCTTAGCCTGCTTCATTTTCCTGTTTTCGTAAGGCCCATATGGGGTTTTCAATGTGCCACTCTAATGCTTGCGTTAAAATTGCTTCCTCTCAAGTTTGAAATCACCGGATTTCTCTTGTAGATATAACAAAAATGTCTTGCAGTTCTTTTTTAATAGATAGGTTTCTGTTGACGACAAGTTTCAACTTTTAAGAATAACCATCACAATGCAGGTAACTTGTCATAATCAAGGTTATGAATACGGGCTACAAAATGCGGTGGATGCTGTGCTGAGAACTGTGCTTTACAGATGTGTGTTTGAGCACAACCTGATGGCGAGGTGTTGGAACACTTGATTAAAATACACAACAAATGTAGTGGAGCCTTCTTCCCCCTCCTGTGTCACGTTGTTCTGGCTGCCATGCTTTCCCAATAATCCTCTCAAGCTGCTGACTTTTCAGTTTGTGTTTGGCTGGAGGAACAAGGCAAGTGTTCTGTTTTTTAAGCCAGTGCAACTTCATGGGTTAGTTGTCTGAGCGGTCATGGAGGGGTGTGTGTGGAAAGGGGCTTGGACTGTGATGGTGAAGCCCAAAGCTAGTCCTGTGCTCAGCTTTTCTTTTGCAGCCAGTGGTCTTTGTGATAAGCTGCCATTAACCATCATCTGCTAGCCACATGGTGTCTTTTGGATTGCTTCCTATTACTGCAGGGATTTCTGAAAGCTGTATCCTCAGTGCTGCAAGTGTGAAGCAGTACACAGCCAGGCAGATGTGGGTAGGGGCATTGGTGTCTTGTGTCTGTGGTGTGGGCATTTGACAAGCACTGCCATTCAGCTACTTGTGAGATCCTGAGTGTTTAACTGCTGCTGAGGAGATTGGGGTGGGGAATAAATCAGTTGTGACTTGCAAACATGTTGCAGTAACTGAACTTTTGCAGTAAACCCCCAGCTCAGTCTGGGAGAACCTTCAGGTACAGACCAGCATCTTACACTGAGCCTTAGAGCCTTGTTTGGCTGTAAATCATGGGCAGCCTTACCAGCAGTGGTCTGGGTTTTCTTCTTGTATTAGTAGAGGATGGAGATTCTCTTGATAAAGAGAACAACATAGTGTCCAGTTACTGGTGGTGGTGGTACTGCAATGCAGTTTGTACTGCTCCCTCTTGACACTGCACTGAAGGCATTACCCAGCACATACAAATAACACCACCTTGTTCTACACCACTCTTCACTTCTCTGTGGGCAAGTGGCTTAGTAGTGTTTTTACTCAGATGTAAAACAGATTTTGCTAATACCTGTTTTGTGGAACCTTAATTTATTCATAGTTGCTGATAATAACCACTTGAATATGTTTGATACCATGAGTTCAGCAAAGGAGCTTAAACAGAGAAAATGAGTCTGTGTTTAAAAGCAGCTACTGACCCAGAGGAAGAAATGGTAACTAATGTCTGTGCAACTTAAGGAAGTCATAGGGCTGGTGCTGGGAATCAGACAAGAAAGACAGATCTTTGTATCTAATAAACAGGTAGAAATAATTAACAGGATAAAACCCAACCCTCACCTGAGAGAAATGTTATGATGCGGGGTCCAGCAGTATCAGTTGTTCCCCAGCAGTGGGATGGGGAGCAGAATCAGGAGGAAAGTAAAACCCATGGTTTGATATAAGAACAGTTTAATAATTATAATATACTACTACTAACCACAATAATAACAATGAAAAGGGAGATAACAGAGAGAGGGGAACAAAAATCCCAACCAGCTCACAAACAACACTGACAGAGCATGAGACTGAAAAGTCCTTGGTCAGGTAAGTGCTATTTAGCAAGAACTAAAACATCAGTGCGTTATCAGCATTATTCTCAGACTATAGCCAAAACACAGCACAGCTACTAGGAAGAAGATTATCCAGACAAAATTTATACAGAGAGTTCTGCATTGCTGATGTGTGATTTCCACACATACAATTAAAAATTTGATAAAAAGAAAGGGTTGACTTTAATCATTCTAATAAGGCCCTTCATGGGAGACTACAAACGCTCAAACTGTAAGTTTATGTGTGTCCATCCTTCAGACTGAAGTGTCACACAGAAGCACTCAGCTGGCTTGGGTACCAAAGGTGATATACCTGAGACATCCAGGGCCCTTCAGAGGCTCATGCACACCATGGCTGTGCAGGGAAGTTGAGCTGTGTGGAGTCTATGTTGCAGTTAGACTATAGGAACTTACTCCACATTGCTGTCCTGCATGCTCTAATATTATGGTGGATCAGATCCTGACCGTGCTGGCCTGTGAAGCCCTGTTTCTCTAACTTCCATCCTGGAAAAGGTTTAACGATTTCTTTCAACCCACTTTTCTCTCACAGGTCTGTTTAGGGGGTCTCTTGCAGGGCTGTGGTAGATACTGTGCTTACCAAGAGGCTGGATGCGCTGAGCAGTAAAATGATATCCCCAGATATAAGTTAGGCAAAGTGAGAGGAGTGTGAAAAACTACAGAAGGGTGATTCATTAGGTGTACAGTCACGATAGTGCTAATACATGTATCTTAATACTCCTGACGGAGAGAAGAGCACAGCTCAGTTTTAGTACAGTGTATTAAAAGTATGCATTTATAGTTGTTGAGGGACCCATAACATTACTGTGAATTCAAATCTGTGGTTGCAAAAAGCAAATGCAACATTAACAGTGAGGAAACTGCATACTGAAGGGTATGGAAGGTGTACCTGCCTCTGCAAATGAACCGTGATGTCTCCTTTGGAGGGCACTGCACACAATAGTCACTGTTATCTCAAAATAAATACTGCCAGCCACTGAGTACTTTCTAAGTCTGTACGTAAAATACTCAAGGGTAGGGAAAAAGTAATTGAAGAGAAAATAGGAAGATAAATTATGCCTTCTTAAATGAGATAGGCCGTAAGAGCACAGGAAATAGCAGGTGCTAAAGATTGAAAGCTTCTTTGAGTATTGTAATGGAAGGATGCAGCAGATTAAATAAAAAGGTAAATAGTTTAAGATTTACAAGAGGATACTCAGTTGAATCTTTTAATATATACTGATATAAGTTACATAACATATCTGAAAAACACCATTCTGGCTGAGAATTTGTTATTGTATTAAATATGTAAATAGCTAAGAATCATAGAGGATATAATACTGTCAGATAAGGTGTGTGAAGGTCAGGATTGTCAGGTTGTGAGGATGTTTTTCAGCTATTGCAAGTCAAGCTGGAATTGCTCTCTCTAAACCTACTGATGAGTCTGTGTGCTTTCCTCCCAGGTCTGACCTGGGCCAGGCCCAGAAGCAAAGCCCGGCAGTGTGCATCCTGCCTCTGCCCGCCTGTGCTTAGCTCTGCTGTTAAAACTGTACTGAGCAGGTAACACTGCCTTAGTCTGTCCGTGTGGCATCTTGCTCTTCAAAGCCTGTCTCTGAATCAGTGAGCCTACTCGTGCACTCGCCTCTTGATGGGTGATGTGAGCGTAAGAAAACTTAGCAGTACTTTGTGATAGAAGAGGCAACTGGAGGAGAGTGCTTGGTTCTCAGTCAGTGATATCCGTTTCTTTCCACAATGCCAAGAGGAGATGGTGGGGTTTTCCCTCTTGAGATTTCATATAAAGATTTTGTCCAGGATGTTAGTTCAAGGTGACTTATTTTCTGGAGAAACTTCTAGCTGAGCTGGTAATGTTTTGCTTTTCACCTGTGATATAAGCCACACAATGCATCTGATTTTAACTCTTCTGCATCTGGCAAGATGTATTTGGCACCAGACCTCAGTGATGCTGCCAGTCTGCCTCAGACAAATGTTTTAACATGATCTCTTTCCAAGTAAAGTGCTTAAAGTGTTGAAAGACAGAACCAGTTCTCTAGGTTACACAACAGAAAACACTTCAGTTTGTTTTAAGTGCTCAGGAAGCTATTTTGGATCTGCACAATAACTCAGTCCCTGTCTGTGTTATCAGAGTGGAAATCATGACTGTAAAGATGATGCAAGAAATCTGAAGTTCCTGTCTCCTGCAAGTTTCTGTCACAGTTGCTAAAAGCCTTTTATTCAGTTTTAGATATTGTCAGTTCAGAAACTTTCTATACCACTGGCTGAGGAATGATTTTCTTATTTCTTTACAGTGGCAGTGCTGCAGGGGTAAGCTGTCAAATTTTCAGTAGTTGCAGTCTCTGCAAAAAGATGAGAAATACATTGGAAAAGATGTAATTAAGGCTTAATATCAGGTACACAAAAAACAGGCAATGGAAGGGGCTTTAACGTATTAAGCAACAGAGGTGTTAAAAGCTATTGGCTTTCAGCTCACTTGAGTTACTGTAAACTGGGAGCTAGTACAGAAGCAGCTAAAATTGGCCTGAAGGGGCATTTTGATAAGTTGCCTGTTACCAGTGAAGATGTCAAGAAATCTTCAGCAAAATGAGGGTTCCCCTCCTTAGAGACCCTAATGAGTGAAGTGCATTTTCTGTGTGCTTTGCTGGGCCATGTATTTGTCCTGTAATCCTGAACAGCAGTGATTTCACTTTAGAAAGGAAAGAGAAATGTATTCTTGAAGGTTTTGAGGTGTATGTTTCCGTTCTGCAGACATTGATGAAAACGTTTGAAGTAGAGGATCCACACTCAGAGGCACATTGTCCACCTTGCTTCACGGTGCTGTGTTCAGCTTGTTAAGGTTTCTGTGAATATGGAATTGTTTTCACTATATAACTGGGGAAAAAGGAAGATTAAAAAGTATAGTCTGTCAGAGTGTTGATTGTAACTTGTTAAAACCAAATTATATACTTCACATGGATGTAGATTCATGATGGGAAAAACCTCAGGCTGGTAAACTGTCGTAAGACACATTCAGTTGTATATCTTTAGTAGTGCTGTGATGTAAAGTAAATCTGAGTGTGCTTTAAGGACTTTAAGAATCCAGGTTGGCATTTAACTGTCTCCCAGGAATAATTCTGTTCTTTCCAAGTGCAGAACTTTCCTTTCTGAGATTGACTGGACACAGTCAAATTCCTCGTGTCCTCATTTCAGCTTGCTGTCTCAGTCTTGCAGCTCACTGCTTAGTAAGCAACTGGTTTGTGAGGAGTTGTGGTAGCGAAGGCTCATTGTTACTGGTCTTGCTGGCAGCACTGGTATTGGGTGAAAACAGAAGGTCCCGATTCTGTTTGAAGGCCGAAGAGGATGTCATCCAAAACCTAACAGCTTCTTCAGTGGAACTTTGAACTCTGTAAAGTACACATCCTCACTTTCTGGGAAACCCGGTGTGTGGTTTAGTTTTGTTCTCTGTTTTTCCATAGAAATAGTTCATGAACTTTTTGTAACTGATGAACTAGTGTGCAGGGTTGAGGCTTCATAAATGCACCTTTACTAAAAGGTGAGCTTTCAGAAAGACTGCACAAACCTGTCACTGGGGATCTTACCTTGTTAGTACAGTTATCATTTAACTTTCATAGGTTTGCTGTTGCAATTAATAGTAAATACCTCCTTTTGCTTGGAAATGCTTTTTCAGTTCCATTTCTGCGAGTGTTTCTCTGTGGTCAGGCAAGCTGCAAGTGAAGCAATTTTCTAGATATTACTGTATTTTTGTTTCAAAGGAAACTGCTATTTGAGAGTCCTCTGGAGCCGTAGCAAAGGCTAAATTAAAATGCGTAACGATGTACGTTCAACAAGGTGATTACTTTTTAATTGCCTCTTACTTTATTTAGGTTTTCTTGTATTAAATGAAGGACTCTTAGAAAAACAGGTTGGTTTGGTTACTGCCTTGAAAGTCTCCATTGCTACGCTGAAAAGATTATGCAAGGTATTTACTGGAGGGTGGGAAGATGACATGTAGTTGACTCACGGTTGTGTCAGCTGCTGCAGGACATCTCCCAACTCTGAATCTGTCATGGTTTAGCCATGGAAAGCATTTACCAAATAATGTGTATGCCTAGAACAGGTCACTTTCTAGGAATCTTGGTGGAGAGTGAACATCAATGATGATACGTTTGCATGCAACCACAAGTGATAAAGCTTGTGTGGTTTCTGACGTTGGGGTCCCAGTGGGATGTGGTAGCTGACCATGAGTACTGCAGGCCATTGCAAGTGAAGAGGAGATGGGGTTGCCTTAATGGCTTCATGCATCTTTCCAGGCTGACAGAAGGGTGAATCTGGTCTTTTACTCTGCCTTCCTTAAAGGTAGGTTATTTGGAAATAATATAAAGTATTTGTGATTGTATGGCCATAGTCTTTTACATTCAGATTTGGTTTTATTCCTCTTGAATCTCCTGAGAAAGTGTCAGGGAGGAGCTGAATTCCTATCATTGATTTGACTCTGAACTTGCCTTCTGTAGTGGCTGAGGTGCTTCTCTTCTGTTGCACCTCTGAGCTTTAGCACAGGGATAAAACATTTTAGAAGGCAGTGACGCTGTTGGACAGGGTGGTTTGTTGTAAAGTGATCAGTCATCTCTCATGATAATTTTATTTTCTGTGAAGTGCATAATATGTTTGGTATTTTATACTTCTCTTTTGGCACCTCCTTTTGCCACTCATGCTCCTGTAGTGCTCACAAGTGATCAGTTATTATGAAAATAGGAGTAATTTATGTTAACTTTTTCCGTGTGATAGGAGTCAGTGCACGATATGACTAGCTAGCTCTCTGTAGACCTCAGACTTGTCAGAACTCTGCCATCCTGTTTGACTCTTGTGGTTCTGATTCATGCTGAATCAGAGCAGCTGGATCTGGGGAGGGCTCAGAAATAAAGTGGCCTTCTCTTCCTGTAAGGTTATAAAGCCAAGCTGAGCTCTGGTTAGCAAATGTCACAATTAAAGCTGCCTTTCAACCCTGCTTGTGGCCTTCTCGAATATACACGTGGTGATGTCATTTGTAATTACATGATCACTTAATTTTCTTCACATGGGTTTCCTGCCTCACTCTGAACAGGGTGCGTGATGCTCAGAAGGAGGGTGGACAGGCAGTGGTTTTTTTGCCTCCATTAATGTGTGGCCTGTGTGTGCTTACTATGAAGCTGATTCCTCCTGGGTTATTTGCTTTGGTCTAAGTAAATATCAGTAAATTATCTTTGAACCACTGGTAAATATGGAGTGATATTACCAAGTGCTGCAGCACAGAGACTGAGAGGATGTTTGCTAAGCATCACGATACTGTGGTCCACAGAGAGCATTTTTTGGCAACACGGCACATTCAAGGCAGGTCTTTTGCTGTCTTCAGCTTATTGCATCTGTGAGTGGGGAGAGGTTCAGGTTGAGTTTCTAACAATAACCACGACGGTTTCCTCTGCGGCATCACCTGCATTGTTGAAGAGCTCTGTGTCAGACCCAAGGGTGGAGTTCACCCTCCAAAAGGACCTTTTGTTTCTTCGTTGTCCTCCTTTGCTGGCTGTTTCTTTCCCTGAGTGCCAGCAGGTAGGGCTGAAACCCAGACAGCAGCTCCAGGCATCGCAGCAGTGAGTCATTCCCCATCACCAGCGCTCCTGTGCATCCACTGCTGCAGTAGTGAAATAGGTTGTGTGTGTAAGTAAAAGTGGAACCTTGTCCTTCAACTCGTACTCCAGCTGTTTCTATTGTCCCCTCTGTTGGAGGTAGACTGCTCTCTTCTCTGTTTCCTCTACAGCATGGAGAGCTTTGGGAATGAAGTTAAAAATGGAGTGGCTAATCATGATTCAAGTATGAGCTGCATACTTGAATCTTCATGTGCCTGAGGTACACAAAATACACACTGCATACTTCTAAGACTTGCTGAGAGGGGAGATGCTGGAGCTTTTTAAGCGGGGGAAGCTACAGTGATTCCCAAGAGGTCGTCTTACCACTGGTGGTCTGGGACTTGATTAATCTTATGGGGATGGCTTCACCAGCCCCAACTGACTCATTTCCTTTTGCAGCCAAAGATTGGTATTACTCAGCAGCCATGGTAACAGTGCGGTCTCGCTGGGAGTTGAAGATGCAGATTTGGTATGGAGTTGTGTTTGAGTCGTGCTCTGCAGCCCCCAGACATGTGGTTTGGTATGGCCAGTGCAGGTCTGGCCTCTTCTCATGCCACTTTTTGGCCTCCAGGTTTCTCTCCATACAGCTGTGTTACTGAATAATGCTTCTTGAACATGTTATGTTAGATGTGTGTATATCAAAATGACCAACTTCCATTGGGTGTAGTCCTTCAGGAACAGACTGCTCCAGCATGGGTCCCCCACGGGGTCACCAGTCCTGCAGAAAGCCTGATCCAGTTTGGGTTCCTCTCCCCACAGGCCCACAGCTCCAGCACGGGCCTCCCATGAGATCACAGCCTCTTCGTGCATGCCTCTGCTCCTGTGCTGTAGGTGGAGATCTGCTCCCCCATGGACCTACATGGGCTGCAGGAGCACTCGTCGTGCCCTGCACTGCAGGCTGCAGGAGAATCTGCTCTGGCACCTGGAACATCTCCTCCCTCCGTCTTTGACCTTGGAGCCTGCAGACTTGTTTCTCTCACATACTGTCACTCTTCTCTGCTGCTGATGTTACACACAGGGGTTTTTTATCCCTTCTTAACTATGCCAGAGGTGCTGTCACCATTGCTGATGGGCTCAGCATTAGCCAGCAGCAGGTCTGTCTTGGAGGCACCTGGCATTGGCTCTGTCAGACACAGGGGTGGCTGCTATTGGACACAGAGGTGGCTTTCTTCTCACAGAAGCTACCCCTGCAGCCCCCCCTGCTACCAAAACCTTGCCACACAAACCCAATACAAAGGAGAAGTGGTGGCCTAGGCTGTATTCATGTTTTGTGATGACTGAGCTACAGATACCTTGAAGAAGAATGAGTAGTTAAGTCCCCTCTGGCCTGGGTTCAAGATCCCTTTTTGCTGCAGACTTAGTGTGTGAGCTTGCATATGTCGCATAAACTCTCTATGCCATTGTTTTCGATTAATGTGATAGGAATAAGAACATTTCCTCTTCTGCTGTGTGTTTTGAGGATAAATGTGCCAACATCTAAGAAGGGCAGAAATTCCTTGGTGATGGAGGTCATGAGTACAAAGAATGCTATTGCTGCTGACAAAGCCTACTTAAATTAACTTCAGATTGACTACTGTTTGGAATTTTATTTGCCTTGAATGGTATTTTAAAAGCTCTGAGGAAGTTGGGTGCTGTTGAGCATCTCATTTTGCAGAATTTCCCAAGTTTTTGTGCTATAAATCATACAGACAAGTGCTGATTAGAGCTCTGATACTGTGTGTATCTCTGAATGGACAGACATTTCCTGTCATTTTACTGCCTGCCCCAATACCTGGCCTGTCATCCTTCTAGCGTGTTTAATTGTGGATACCTTGATTTTGCTTGTAAAATCCAAGGTAAATATGAGGATATCCTTTTCATAGTGTTGAAATGTTGTTATTGAAAAACAGGTGCTATTTTTATGGATTTATCCAAAATGTTTGCTGTAGAATGACCAAAAGTATCAGGGCAATTACTTTGGGTTCATTTCTTTACTGGATTTCTCAATTCAAAGTATTTTTCTGATGTTTTTCAGGAGTAAAAGTTCCTCGTAATTTTCGTCTGTTGGAAGAACTTGAAGAAGGTCAGAAGGGAGTAGGTGATGGAACAGTTAGCTGGGGCCTTGAAGATGACGAAGACATGACACTTACAAGATGGACAGGAATGATTATTGGACCTCCAAGAGTAAGTTATGTGCTTAACTATTGAAATAGTACTGTTACTCTTATTTCTCTTCTCCTGTTTCTTCCCTTAATCTAACCACTGAAGTAGAAAACAAAGGAAACACAAATGAGTGAAAAAAAAAACCCAAACACTTTAGCAGGTGATTTATGTTGAAGGTTCAAGTTCTGCATAATAATGTGGTTCGTGTATTTGTGAGTCTTTTGCTTTTAATTTGCAATATTTTTAGTACCTTTCTCTGGTCAGTTCTGTTACATGTCTGCTTTATATTTACAGATTCATTAAGACATAACTTTTGAGATTCCAGGATTCTAGTATCCTGTACTCTTGAATACAGCAAGGTTTAAAATCCTTCGGCTAGTGAGATTACATATGGAGCTAATGTAGGTAAAATGTGGATGTTTTGTCCAGTACTGCTAGTCTTTCTGATGTTTCTTGTTGAGTTGATGGGTTGGTTTTTATTGCAGCAGTACTGACTTGCTCTTGCAGAGTTTCAGCTAACTTGGGAAACTCAAATTTTAATGAATTTAATTTCTTCTCTGAATGTTCTTTCCCAAAGTAGCTTCTTACAATGCTACTTGTCTTCGTGGTGGTATTGTTGCGTTCTCACTCTCTTCTCTCCTCAAACCCTACTAAACTGTGGGTCTCCACGCTGGTAGTGGGCTTGAGGACTTAACGTGCTTTGTATGTATGCATGTATTTTAAACCCAAAACTTGCCTGTTGTCTCCAGTTTCACTGTGTCTTTAATACCCTTGCCTTCTGTGTCTTTAATATCCTTTCCATGTACTGCAAGTAGCTGATTCTCCTTCCTGCAATAGTAGATGTTGTCTTCCGTATCTGGCCTCAGTTTCACTTCCCAATAATTCCAGTATTCTCTGTCTATTACAAGGAAACCTTTGCAAATCTTTAACCATGCTACTGCCCTATGTGTTTCCCTTCTGTCAGTTGCCTTTTCTGTGCACCATGAGGTTGTACGAGAATCCATATTACATTGGCATTACATGTGCAGTATTCCCATCCAGAAGTGTTGTTCACTTTTTTGTCTGCCATTGTTAACATTTCCCCATTTTTGATCATTTCATTTGTTTATGATATAATTTTCTAGAAGAGCATTTGATCCTAGAACATTAGGAGAGCATTAATGAGCAGTAAGCCTGAAGAAAGCTCACTGTGTGCATACACTTCATGGAGAATTTAAGCAACCTTGAAATCTAATTTAGAAAATTAAATAGAAACTGCAGCATGCAAATGCACATGTGCTGACTTACCAGCAGTGATAGAAATGTGTAGTTCATGTCATACTGCCAACCAAGGCTGGAGGACTACGATGGAAGATGGTTCAGATGTGCCTCTTTTGTCCTTCTGACACACTTAAGGACATAGATGTTTTCTAAACGCATCATGCTTTCTTACTGCTTGAAGGCAATGGGCTGTACTGGGAGAGATTCTGGGAACTTTGAGTCATTCTTGTTTGATAAGTGGCTGTCCTGCTTTCAGTACTGTTCTTACTTGGTTATATTATTACCATTTTTTTTCTGACTAGGATGTGAGAATACTGGCAATGGGGGAATAAAACTGAAAATCCTATTTCCTTCTGGGTAGAAAGCAGTCACGCTTAAAGCAGGTGGAAGAGTCTTATCGTGGGCATCCCACAGGGAAAAATGAATCGTGGTGCAAAGTTAGATACATGCTGCTGCTCTGCATATCCCTGCTACCATACATGGAAGCATCCTTCTCCTTCCCAGACTTTGTGCAGATAGCTTCGCAGCCAGTGATTCATCTTGTTTATACAAGCTATTTAAAAACAGTGGCACTGTCACAACTTCAGCTTTATCTGCACATATTTTATATTGGCTATGGACACATGCACAGGCAAGGGTTTCCATTCACAATTCCTCGTGTGGTTATTGGCAAAGACCCTAAAAACCTGCACGAACCTCTGGGTTCTTAGTTGCCCTGTGGACCAGGCACGCACAGGGGCTCAGCAGACCTGAGCAGAGCTGGCAAATGACTTTTTCCCCCCAGAACTTTGTCACAGCACTCAGTTTGTCCCTGCCCTGGCTGGCATCTGAAAGGCTGGCTGGCTGAGGTGCTGGGGGAGTGACCAAGAGGTACTGGAGCCAGCCAGCACTGGCCAGTGCTGGTTGGAAGCCCCTTCATCTGCACGCATGAGAAGCAGCCGAGTCAGGAAGGCAGTTCTTAAGTTTTTGGTAGTGGTTTGCATCAAAATACTCATTAAGGGAAATATCAAGATGTTCAGGGGCGTAACAGGCCCTTGAGAGGGATTGCAAGGAGTTATATATTGTTCTTAAGATCCTGGTGGAGCGTTATGCTCTGCTGCCACGGGTGAGGAGGAACTGCTTCTGGGCTTCTGCGCTCACACGTTCTCCTGGAATTTTGCTCCTGGTCACTGCTTTGTGAGTTGAATGTTTGTTACAGCGTTGAGGTGCAGGAAATGGTGTCAGAAGCTCTGAACGTGGAGATCTTGCCTGCCTAAACTTCCCCATGATGATCCTTTTGCTGTTGTATGCTGGTGCCAGCTTCCTGCATTGCCCAGCTTAGCTGGAGCTCTATGGCCGGCTGCACTGGCTCAGCACGTCATGAGTTACTCTCAGAATGCAGAATAGCCCTTACTGTTGCTTCTTTTAGTGACTTTTAAATATTGAAGATTCAGTGTAGCCTTGGAGTCTCTCATCTGTATCCATTGTTTAGTTAGAACTCTTGATCCAGGGTTTCTGTTAGCTATGAAGTATTACTGCTGTGGAGACAGTGATAATGCTGTTTAGGATCGGGATGTACTTTGCAATGGGAGGAATTCCCCTTTCTGAGAACCAGCAGGTTGGTTTATGACCAAGGAGTATTTTTCAAGTGCAGTTCTAGGGCAGGCAGACTTTAGATAGTTGCCTAACAAACTATAAGTTAAAGCTATGTCTTCAGTTTCGAGGAAGAGTCTGGTTAGTAAACTGGTAAGACAAAGGTGCTTTATAAAGATTAGCTGAAAAGTAGGTATCTGAGCTATATATGATGATTAAAAAAGAATCACTTCAGTTGGTGGATGGGAAGCAATGCCAGTTTCATTCCTTACATGAAAATTGGATGCTTAAAAGACCAGAAGAATTTATTACCCTGAAGAGGTAATATTCAATACCATTCTGTGATACTCTGAACATTAGAAAATGAACGCAAAACAGAGGTAGTCAGCACAATCTATATATGGCTGCCCTCATGTTAAATACTTAACATGTCCCTAAAGTAACCACTGTTTTAACCAAATGCTTACTGAACTGCCTCATGTAATTGTTTTCCTCCCTTTCTTCTCCCCTCAGACAATTTATGAAAACAGAATATACAGCCTTAAAATAGAATGTGGGCCTAAGTATCCAGAAGCACCTCCATTTGTAAGATTTGTAACAAAAATTAATATGAATGGAGTAAATAGTTCTAATGGAGTGGTAAGTTTTTTTGGTTTATTCATTTTAACATTGTTTTCGTGTGCATCTTCCAGTTAATGCATTTGTTTTATACTTACAACTTGCTTAACTGTTTACTGCTTGCTGGTGCCATTTACCTTGAGGAGAAGGAAAAGAGGGTGGGAGGGAAGTGGACATGCCAAATGTGTTCGGAAGTCAAAATCTGGAATTGACTTTTCCTGCCCTTTTGCGACTCACAAGTAGTTGCATCATGCAGGGGTTTATTATGCTTGTAGGAAACTGCTTGCTTGCTTCTGCTTGCTTTGGTTTCTCCCACTCAGATTTCTAGAAGCTTTTTAGTTGGAGGGTTTGGGGTGGTTTAAGTGTATCAAACATATCAATTCTGACAGGAATGATCTTTTTGTCTGTTTTAGGTGGACCCCAGAGCCATATCAGTCCTAGCAAAATGGCAGAATTCTTATAGTATCAAAGTTGTGCTGCAAGAGCTTCGGCGTCTAATGATGTCTAAAGAAAATATGAAACTTCCTCAGCCACCTGAAGGACAATGTTACAGCAATTAATTAAAAACAAAACAAAAACAAAACCATGCCCCCCTTATTCAATTTAAGCTGTCTTCATTTTCCACAGTAGTAAATTTTCTAGATGCATCTTGTAGACCTCAGAAATACTGGAAAGGAAGTTCCCATTCAAAGGAAGTTTTTTCATGAAATACTGTAAATGATACTAATTTTTTTTTTTTGTTTCTTGGGGTTTTTTGGGTTGGTTTTCTTTTTTTTTTTTTTTTTTTCATTTGAAATATAAGTTGTGCTATAACAAATAATCCTGTCATGTAACCACTGTCCACATAGCTGAACTTCTGGTATCAGGAAAAGTCTATTTAAATTTATTACTGTCAAGACCAGTGTGGCACATCTAACGTTACTGTGAAAGCATCCATCCCACAATCACCTTGCTGTGTGTCTGGCCTGGGGTTTGGGTTTTTTTCTGTCTTTTGCAATAGAGTCAAAGCTCAGGGCTATTTATTAGAGTAGACACAAAGGTTTTTGCTTCCAGTACTACACTGGGCTTTATGGACTACTAATGGGGATGTGTGCTAACCTCAGTCATCCCTCCCTTTGTGCTATCTCTAGTAAAGGCTGAATGTGACTGTGGTTGTTTTTGGGGTTTTTATTGTTTTGTTTTTTAAATGCCCTGATCTGGGGCAAGCTTCCTTCTTCCCTTTGGCCAAGGCATAGATTGTATTTCTCTTCCTGGTCCTCCTCACCAGTGATGTGGGCTTTGGGTGAGGGATTCAGGGTTCTTTTAATCTCTTCCCTCTTCCCCTCTTTTTAGTGGGGATGCTGCTTTCTTTTTGCCCCTCTTTGTGACTCTTCTCACCCCTGGCCAGCAGGGGTAAGCGTTGGGGCAATAACTTGACCTGTTCCCTCCTGCTTTATCATTTTGGTTTTGCAACAAATTTAGTCTTCACCAGCCTGGGAAACAAGAGTATCCATTCTGCTCGCAAACATGGATTTCCCCTGTCCCTCCAGCACTGCTGCCACACCACCAAGCTGGCCACGGCTGATGTTATTAGATAGGCTTTTGACGTGGTGAAAAGAGCAGTAATTTACCAGGATTGCTGAAACCTTCTGCTGCTGCCAAACTGTTATGGGGGAAACTCTGCACACAGAGATTCTGAACACACACTCCAGCTCAAATAGTTGTATTTTGGTGCTTTGGATTGACCCAAGAATGTTAATTAACAAAATATTGCACTTATGTTTGGCCCTTCTAAAGATGTGACAACTATAGACAAATCAAATAAGTGGTAGATTTTGTTAGGATTCTGTAAGTCTTAGAAGAGAAATCTCAGTGAAGATTCTGGTGCATACAGCAGATTGAGGACCTTGATTGGCTTTGCATCCTGGCAAATCACTGCCTTTTCTGGTTTACTGTTTTGGACCACTAGCTGCTGAAATGTGGATGCAAGCTTACATACAACCAACCCAGTGTGTCCTGAGTTTTATGAACAAATTCAGTGTTTGTGTAAAAAAAGAAAAGAAAACAAAACAAAAAAAAAAAGGAAAAAAAAAGGAAAAGAGTAAAAATGAACACATTTTGAAGCAGCAGCTATCAAGTCAATGAACAATTGATGTTTCCATTAACTCTTTTGAGGAAAATATTAGTTGTAAGGATTTAACATCCTCTGTAATTAAAGTTTAACATAACAGTATTCCATAAGCAGCCTTTTTATTGTATCAGACCATTGCCTGATTTTAATATAATAAAAAGTGTGCATTAATATTAGAAGGCTTTAATTGTATTTATGTTTAGAATTTTAATCCCTTATGGAATCCTTGATTTGTTGGAAGTATCTTCCTACAGATCACGTTTAACTAAGAGTATGTAAACCGGTGGTGGAAGGCAATTGTCTTTATCCAGCTGCTGCTGCTGTGCCAAGGAGAGTCTTTAGTCTTAGATTAAACCTCAAACTCCCCTAGATTTGGCAGTTGGTAACGTTACGTGATGCTGAGGAGCTGCTGAAGTGGATTTCTAGATACATGTGCTGGCTGAAGGTGCTCTGTCATTGCAGTGACCTTTATGTGCGGTGGTCCTGAGGAGATCAAATCCCTGCACAGCTGCATGTTAAACACTGTCAAGTTCAAGGAGAACTTCAAACCCTGAAACTTTACCTGTTTTCCCTTCAAATAGCGAAGTGTAAAAAGCTGACCTCTCCAAATCTGGATATGGAGCGGGGCTGTGAGATTTCAGCCGTTGCCAAGTGTAAAGCATCTCCACCTCAAGAGGGTTCCCAGAAGGTACTCGTGCATTCACTTGGGTGTTGTGGTGGAACAAGGTTCTTCCTGGGTTAGGAATGAAAAAGGGAATGACCTTTTGTGGAACTATGAAACTTGCTGCTGGCTTCTAGCCTGGAATTCTCAATCCTCTGGTAGCCGAGAGGGTATCTGTGAAGATTAATTCTTTGTCAGCATCGTATGTGGGTGTTTATTAAAGTAGCTCAGTATGTGAAGATGTTAAACGGGAATCGGAACAATGCTCGATAATTATAGCATGCTGCTCAATTATCTCTGTTTTTCAGAGCTGTTTTAAGTGCCATTGCCCTGTTTTGGAGTTGGTTGGTGCATGTTTGGGGCCTCCCCTGACCTTCGTACCTCAAGTAACAGTTTTAAAACCTTGAAGCTGTCTGGTTTGCTCTGCAGGTTGTACAGGTTGGAGCATTCCCCTCTGACCTGGGCTGTGCTGTGCTGGCAAGAGCCATGTGTTGTTAACGTTTGCCATGTGAAGTGGGGTACCTGAAAATCAGGGGGATTCACTCTGAATTTTATCACCTGGGAGTTGCACTCTTTGAACATGTCAATGCCCCCGTGCTCTTTGCTCTGAACCATGTAGAAGTGGTCTGGAAAGCCCTAAGAGGCAGCTTCATCGGATCTATGCATTGTAGCTTTGCCAGTGTATGCGACCTACAAACTGTGTAGTGGAAGAGACCTGGCATCCCACAGCTTAGTTGCTTGTTTGGGCTTCAGAAATGAGATGGGGAAACAAAACTGTGTCTTGCCTGTATTTATCCTTGCTCTAGCAGTGTAAAGGCAAAGTGGAAGCTGCTCTCCATTGACCCTCAGTTTATGTCTTGAACCAGGGTCTCTTAATAGAAAAATATGAAGGGATACTAAATAAAATGAGTGGATTGGACATAAGATAGATGCTGTTCCTTGGAGCAGGTGCTGCTGGAGCAGTGCTCGGAGCAGGGACTGGTTTGAGCAGGAGGTGCCCATGCGGATGCCCTCCCTGGTTCCTGCAGAGGGTCCCAGAGCCGTCCTTGCACCAAATATGCTGGATATAAAACCCCTTCCTCACCTTCCTTGGGATGTGGCGAGAGGTTTTGGCTCTGGCTGTAGTATGAGGCGGTAGAGGGAGCTAGCAAGCTGTGCAAGGCTTGGCTCTGAGTAAGGTGCAAATGCTGCTCCATTGAAATGTGGGGATTGTCCTCTTGTGGGAGCCACTTTTCACGCTTACCCTGAATCGATGCCGTTTTAGAAGGCTGATGATCGTTACTTTCTCACTGTACAGACATTAACTTGCTACTGGGAAAACCAGCACTGCAGTGAGATTTTAATGGTTAATAAAGACTAATTGTTTACTTCTTGCTTTGTTGTAATTAAATTAAGCTCTGTGTGTGTAGGGAGTAAATGCTTAAATATTGCTTTTCTGTACAACTCTTTGTAGCGCTTTGGATTTGTTAACTTTCTTCCACTACCATTAGAGAACTAATTTTTAACCCAAAAGGTGTTTCCAGCTGCTGTGTCCCTGGAGTCGGTCGGAGCAGAAGGAGCAGCCAGTGAATGTGGCTGTGATCATGGGTCCTGGGCAAACAGCCTGGCCAAAGGACAGCTGCTCGGATGGTTTATCCTAGAGCTGCTTCGAACCCATGATGCCAGAGCTCCCAATGGCACTGCCACATAAGCAGCATGAAAGGACAGTGTTAAGTTATGCCAATTCTAACGAGGGAAACAAACCCAACAGAGAGATGCAGTGGGACATGATCGTGTGCCAAATACCAGCCTTTGTGGTATGCTGCTGGAGTTGTAGGAGCTACTTGTGGCTTACCTTGAGGTTTGTGGGAATTGGTCATTAGGCATTTGAGGTCGGTGCTTTACCTACAGGACAGCATTTCCTACATCAAGAAACAGCACAGTGAATTCAGGGGTGTTTTTCAAGCTGGCACCAGCTCACACTGAAACAAGGGAGTTCCAGTTCTGCGTGTATCTGTAGATAAGTCTGCTTCGGGCTCTACTTGCCTGGAGCTGAAAGAGGGCGAAGAGAATGTGACAGTGATATTATTAATATCTAAACTTTGTTGTGTGTTATTTTACGTTTAAGGAGGTTTTTCTGATGGCTTAGGGTGTGGAAATTGCCATATTGCATTAATTCTTAGGTAGGGTGCTTTCCAAAGCACTCAAACCATGCTGTTGACTGAGATTCAGGTCCTTTAATAGCTGCTTGTTTGTCCGGTCTGTAGCAGATTGCTGGAGAATGTGCTTAACTTCTAAGCCTGTGAAGAGCCTCAGTGAAGTAAAGCTTAAGTTAGGCACATGCTTAAGTGCTTTGTTGGACCAGAGGCAGCACGCTCGGCGTCTGCTGGCACAGACCTTTTTAGCCCTTATTGAGCATCTTCCTCCCAGTCCTCCCTTCTTGGTGCTACATCATTGGTGCTTGTGCCTTTACATTTCCCCCAGTGTCACATACACTTTGTTGTAACAGAAAAGCAGAAGACATCATGGAAGATAAGGAGATAAGCTAGATTCTCATCATCTTACATCTGTGAAGCATCTTGTCACCTTTTCATCCTTACCTCCTTTTAAATAAAGCCTACAAAGGGTTTCCAGAAATGTGGGTCCTGTCCTGATTTTCTGCCTCTTGAGCCAGGTTGGTGGTGGCTTTGTCCTGACGTGTCTAGAAAGCCCTGTGGTACCTTAATGAGTAATAGGAGGGGAAGATAAATGTCAAATGGTCTGTCTGCAATTCCCTTCTCCCTCGCTATTGCTCAACATGTATTCTTTTACTTTGGCTTATTTTATTAGCTCTTCACTCACCAAAGAATGTTTTAGGATAGCCAAAGCTTGAAGTTTCTTTTAGGAAAAAACCCAAACCAAACAAAAAAAGCACAGGACTTTGGGAAATAAAAGGGAAGCAAGCTTTTGACTCATCTCCATCAGAAATGAGTCCATTTTCCATTCTACTTGCTCCTCTTAGAAAGCTGCTTTAAAACCACATGTTAATAATTGGCCTGGTAGCAGCCTCCTGATATGTGGAGAACAGGATTTTTGTTTGCCTCGTGGTGGAGGCTTTTCGGGGCAGTTTTGTGCTTGTTTAGTGCTAAGTGCAGGCAGAGGGAAGCTGGAGCAGAGGCTGGAGGGCTGGTGGCACTGGTCCTGCACACACAGCATAGGGCAGGGTTATGGAGAGATGGATGTTCTGTGTGCTGGCAAACAGCTGCTTGTGCTCCCTTGGAGGCACACACAGTCACACACCTTCAGTGTTCCTGGAAATTAGGAGTAATACCTTAATTACAGCTCTTTTGTGATCACTGAGGCTGGGATGCTGCGTAAATGGGGCCGGGGTGTGCACAGCCTGCATTTGTCATTCCTGTGCGGTCAGTGGGACTTGGGAAACAGCCGTAGGAGAGCAGGGATCTCAGTTGAGCTATGTGCCAAACTCCCGTCCCTCCAAAGAGACCTCTTGAATCCCTGGGCTACCAGATCAGCCCTTGTCCAAGGTTAGCAGCCAGATGTTTCTCAGCTGCTTGGCCGGGTTTCCAGCTGAGCCCAACTGAGCGGCTATCCAACATGTAAGTATTAATACAAACATCTCGGAGGCCTCGCCTTGAGCGAGCCATTAAAAACTTCCCACGATACTGGAAGCAGCACTGGCTTCCTCGGAGAGCATCAGGACTCTCTGTATCGCACTGGAATATCCTGCACGGGTCAGGCTGCGGCTGCCACCTGCTCGCTGCGCAGCGCTGGGGCCCGGGCCCCCCCCTTGTTTTAGTGGCGCCAGAGCAGTGTGGTCCCTGGAACTTGATTATTTGTGTTAGCAGATAATTTAGGCCAGAAGGCTGAGAGTGTTCCCTTCCTTCCCCGGGTGTCGTCATGCTTCCCAGCAACACACAGTCCCTGTGTCCCTGCTCCCCTCGCCCCGCAAGTACAACAGAGATGCTTTCAGCATCTCTTCTGCTGAAGGGTCACTGGCCACCCGTTGTAAGCTCGGTTTTGGCTTGGGTGGGCCTGCCAGAAGGGGAGGATTTCATTAAATCCAGCATGTAGAGCTGTGCTTTTAATTATTATGTGTCTTAAAGGAGAAAAACAGGAGATTTTTATGTGGGGTTCTGCTGAAATATCCCTAACGCCCCTCAGGAGCTTCAGTGCTTGAACGTGGGTGATGAGAAGTCGCCTCCTCTGGTCTCTCACTGATGCAAAACCAGACTCTTCTAATGCTCGCCATCGTTTTCATGGGGTTTTAATGCTTTGGTTCTCCAAGACCTGGCCTGCTCCAGCCCTAAACCGAACACCATTCTACACCAAGCTGGGTCCTGCTGGAGGTGCAGGGTGCTTGCGTGCAGATGCTGTTCCACAGGCAGGAGTGTCCTGGGGCTGGTTCCTAGCGGATTGCTTTGCACCGTGGGGCTGGTGCTGCAGCAAGGGAAGGGGTTCACCTTGGTCTCCTTCCTTTTAAGCTGCTGGAGCTGCTAGGGGCAAGATGCAGTGGGAGAGGTCACATTATAAAGGTGCTTTTTCTTACAAAAGGCTTGAAAGCTGCAGGTGTTCAGGGCATGGGCAAAACTGGGGGATTTAACAGAAATAATCCTGTATTTAGGCTGGATTTAGCAAATGTAATTCCAGCATTAGGCTGGCAAGGTCCTCCCTCAGAGGATGGTTTGTAGGATTGCTTTACTGCAATACAGCTAATGACAGTTGTGTGTGTTAGTGAGAAGGGAACTGAAATAAAACGGACTAGAATCAGAAATGGGGTGAAACCTGCAAATTAATGAAATCATCCCTGAGAGAGCAAAGGTTCCTGTTGTTGCCTTGGTGAAAGCCTGGGTCTGTATCCTGAAAAGCAGCAGCATAGGAGTGGGTTTTCAGCACCTTCTTGCTTATTAATGAATATCCAGCTAACAATAAGGTGTGGATTCATTACTCCTTCCGAAGACCATCCCTGCTTTATTCATGGAGACCACCTGAAAAACACGGCCTTCCCAAAACATCCTCCACTTTACAGCAGTGACATTCAGCGGGGCAGAGACCTCCTGCATCAGGGTCCTGCTCTGTGTGCCCTGTTGCCAACTCTGTAGTCAAAACTTGAGTACAGACATGTTTGAGGTGGACTCTGTGGCACAGAGCGGTGTGGTTCTGGTGCTGGTCTGGAGGCAGGAGAGCAGCCAAGGGTGTTCCTTAGTAGAAGATGAGAGTGGCTGTTGTGGTGGGTGTGAACTGCTCTGGTTTATGGAAGAGAATCAGCAAGCGATGGTGTTAATGAGATGATCAGATCAGCAGCAGTGCTCAGATGATGTGCCACAGCTTGTGCTGTTTCTTGGCTGAGAGTCTTGGCTGCCCCACTGTGAGCAAGGCACTGAACTGAACCTGGCTCATCAGCTCCCACTGTTACTGATGGGAGGCTCTGCTTTGGGGTGTCCCTGCTCCCCATGGCCCTTTAGACCACTAATAGCTTGCTGTGAAGGGCCAAAGGAGCTGGGCCATGGGCTCAGTGACTGCTCTTTGGTCGGTTCGGAGCCCTTGCTCCAGGAGGGTGATGTGAATCATGGAGGGGGGGAGCCCAGCCACAGGCAGGGTCTCTGCACGGATGCCAGTTGAAGGCCAATGGGTCTTCCCATGTAGGAGCTGAGAGGTCTTGCTTTCAGGAACAATTCTAACTTGTGATTCCACAAGCACAGGTTTTTATTGTTTCTGTCCAATAACACCTCTGTGTTTCTCTGTGCCCTGGTGTGAATGAGAGCAGACTGCAGTTTCTCTGCTTTTTAAAGCTTCTTAAGAATGTTGAGTATTTGAGATGCTCTGAACAGAGTGGTGTAATGACCTGGCCCATTCCCAACCATTTAACCCCCGGCTGTGCCTGCTATTGCTCAGCTGGCCCCCTGTCCTGGTCTGTATCTCCCACAGTTCAGTCCTAACCATGGGGTTTTGGGTTTTGTTCTTTAACATCATTCCCTGTGCATCCTCTGTAATCCCTGGTGCCGATCCACCCCTGTGCATCCCGGCCCTGCCTCCCACCGGGAGGAGAAGGAAAGCCAGCACCTCTGCTCCCAGGGCTGCTCTGCAGGGAGGCAGCCCTCGGAAGGGTGCAGCAGGTTGGTTGCTGATGTTCTCACCCATCATTTCGTGCTCACCAGCCCCACCGCAGAGCCTTGCTGCAGAAACCACTCACCCAGCTCTGACAGGACACACAGCCTGTGCTGGCTTTTGCTTGTGGCCAGCTAGTTTGCAGTGATGGGTCTGTCAGACACTGCACTCATCCCTCGGTGGGAGCCAGTGGGTGCCAGCACTAATCCCGGTCAGAGCCCAGGAGCAGCGGGATCTGGGGCTGGGAGCTGGGCCTGTTCCTCTTTCCATTCTCTGCAGCTCAGCATCCCCAGCTGGGGAAAGGATGCAGTTTGGTTGAAAAGAAGAATGAGAAGTTATTTTCCCTCTAGCACAGAAGACATTCCTGCGAGCGGGAACTGTCAGCCCTGCGTGTTGGGATGGGTGTTCTCAATCATTCCGTTTCCTTGTATTTCTCACTCATTTTTTACCCATTTTGATTTGTTTTTAATGGCCCTGACACCCTTGTTTATAATAATAAATAGCAGCCGTGTGGACGCAATGAGACTGTTTCAGGTTCAAGTGTTTTTAATAACCTTGCAGCAAGAAATAGACCCGAGCCGGGACGTGGAGAAACCCGAGGAAGACCCCGCTGCTGCAGTGAGATACGATTTCGGAGTCGCTGCTGTGCAAACAGCCCCGGACAGCGATCGCTTCCCTGCCTTGACTCCCGGCCAGTGCTCTTAGACAAGACTCCTCTTTGTATCGCTCCAAACCCTGACTTCCAAGGGGTGTTTTTGTCTTCCAGACAGGACCTGACTTAAGCAAAGGAAAGACAAGGGGGTAGGTGAAGGTATTTCTTTTATTACCAGAATTTATCTGTGCCTCCGCAGCCCGGCGCATTCCCCATCCTGAGCTGGGGCTGTGCAATTCCCATCTGGGATGTTGCAGTGGCACAAGGAGAAGGGAAAAAGTGACGATGGGCATTGTGATGCCTCGCCCTGTTTAATTAACTAAACCCTCATTAGCTCTTTTTGGTGGTTAAACAGCTTCGAGGGGGTAACCCTTTGCCAAGGAAAACAGGCAGGCGGGTCTGTGGAGGCTGTCGTTGGAGGCAGAGCTGCAGGGCTGGCTGCTGGAACACACTGTCCTGGGTCCGAGGCCGGTACCACCTTTGAGGAAGACAAGGGTTTGGTTCTGGAGAGCCAGAGGGTGGGAACACAGACCCCAGGGAACCCTCCATGGCCAGTGGCATAGGGCTCGCTGGGCAGCCCAGGGGCTGAGCTCTTGTGGTACCTGGGTCCTGGGGTTCAGGGTCCATGCTGGGAGCCCTGGGGAGGTTTGGATGGGCATCTCCCATATGGCCCCAGCCTCAGTGGCTTCTCCCATCTCCCTCTGTAGGGCATGTGTCATGGCTCCCCTGCCTGCGTAGGGGCAAGTCTGGGCTTCCCTGCTTGCTCATGGTGCTGCAGCATCCCCTACTCACAGGGCAGAGCTCTCCCATATCTCCCCCTCCAAGTAATCCCCCTGCAAAGAGATGCTGGGGGTGATACCTCCTTGGTTGTGCCAGGTCTCCTCAAACCTTCCCCTGCAGGAAGGACCCTTTTTCCTGAACCTTGGGGCTCTCCTGTAGGTGTTTCCCCTGTTTCTGCCCTTTTGCCTCCCTGGCATCCCTCTCGGGTGCAGTCACACCACCCTGTGCTCTGCCTTGGGATCGAGCTGTGCTTTCCTTGTGTGTTCCTTATGTCTTGAGCCTGGCAGGACTTAAGGGAGAGAGGTTGGTGATGGTGAGTAGTGGCCTCAGTGCTGTGGCTGGTGCCAGATCCCAGCAGGGAGGGAAGTAAGGGGCACCCCACAACCTCTGTGGCCCTGCCACAGCAGCAGGAAGGAAAGGGGTGCACATGGAGCCAGGGCCCCACTGTGCCAGGGGATCGCCTATAAATTATCATTGTATTCATTAGGAGAGATGGAGCCCATCCAAGTGCTCCTGAGCTCGAGCAGCCCCTGCCTATGCCAGCACCAGGGTGGCCCAGGCAATGGAGCAGCCCCTGGGTACATGCACTGAGTTTGCACATCCTCAGCTAGAGCTGGGAGCTGGGAAATCCTCTCCTTGCTCCCTGTGCAAAGAGCTGCCCTATCCCAAGGCCAAGCGGGGCCACGCTCAGCCCTTTGTCTTTACAGGGTCTTCTGCCCTATTCATCTTCCCCCAGTGACATCCTCCCTCCCCGTTCCATGCAACACCCCCCAAAAAATAATAAACGGCAGCGGGCTCTGTAAACAGAGCCTATCTCCAGAGCTGTTTGAAATGTAGACAGGCTCAAGTGAATTAGTTCAGCGAGGGCTTAATTGCCGTCCTGTCTGTCAGCGTGCGGCGCTGAGGGTTAGCAGGGGAGCGCGGAGGCAGGGAGATGGATGGGGTCCTGCAGCCGGGGTCACTGCACCAGAAACCACGTCCCCGTGTGACCCCTGCTGAGATAAGCGGTCTCTGCACCGTCACCATCGCTGTTGTGACCCTCCCTGGCCTCCCCCGGAATGAAAACACTGGGAGACCCATGGAATGGTTTGGGTTGGAAGGGACCTTAAAGCTCCTCCAGCTCCAGCCCCTGCCACAGGCAGGGACCCTTTCCACTGGAGCAGCTTGCTCCAAGCCCCTGTGTCCAACCTGGCCTTGAACACTGCCAGGGATGG